>APFE031701173.1:0-10418 GCA_000404065.3 Pinus taeda | reverse complement strand
GACATGTAAATCGGAGAGTCCCGCCCCAGCCTACAAAAAAAAAGAATCTAATTATATCCATAATTCTTTTTAATTATTTAATATTATTATTTTGTTTAACCTATTAAGCCCTAGTTGTCTTAATTAATTAATTGATTAATTAATCAATTTTTTGAGTAATTCTATTTAATTTTTTAGAATTAGTTACAATTTTTATTTAATTAATAAATTAATTAAAATATAAAAATAAATTAATAAATTAAATTGATTTAATTCATCTAATTAAATTTAATTAAAATTAATCTAATTAAATTAAATTAAAATAAATTATTAATTTTATTAATAAGAAACCCTAGATACTATGCTTCCAAAGGCCTGGAGGGGTTTATTTGTCTGATCAGGGGAAGCCAATTTCCACTAATTTCACTCCCATTGTCCCTGTTGAGGTTCTAAGGAAATTTCATAATTTCGATGGCCTCTCTGATTTTTCTTTTGTGATAATTATCCTCTCTTGCAATCATTTTAGCATCTTCCAAACACATATGATGTTTAGTTTTGGATGAGTGTTCCGCAAGGGCCGATGTACGAGATCTCTCATTCCTTATATCAGTCGCGTGTTCTTTTAGTTTTATTTTTAGAGACCGACCAGTTTCCCCAATATAACTCTTGCCACAAGAGCAATCAATCTTGTACACCCCTCTGAGTTGTTGACGATCAATGTTATCCTTTACCGACCTCATCATCTGCCTTATAGTTCCACATGTTGTAAATTGAGTGTTTATGTTATTCTTCCTTAAAATTTTTGCAATCTTATCTGTAGTCCCCTGGATGAATGGAAGGTAGACTCTCCCAAAATCTTCTTTTTTGTCCTTAGGAAGATGCTTGGAGAGGGCCTTATCCTGAGCTCTTCTTATAGCTTTCTTGATACTCCACTCTTTGTATCCAAGGTTCTTGAAGACAGAGGTTAAGTGCTCAATCTCTTCTTTTAGGTGATCAGGGTCAGAAATCCTAAAAGCCCTAACAGCTAGAGTGTTTAAGATGCCAGATTTTTGGGAAGGATGATGGTAAGAGTTAGCATGAAGATAGCTATCAGTATGAGTTTTCTTTCTATAGACTTGGTGTCCCAAAGTACCATCTTCTTTTCTACTGATCAGAACAACCAGAAAGGGGATCTTACCATTCTCTTCAAGCTCCATAGTAAATTTTATTTCGGAAGATATAGAGTTAAGATGATTGAAAAACTTCTCCAGCTCCGCCTTACCATGAGTCCAATTCAGGTTAGTATCATCGACAAATCTTTTCCACCAAGCTGGCTTTAAAGGGTATGAGTCAAGGGCTTTTCTTTCAAAGTACTCCATGTATAAGTTGGCAACAATAGGTGAGAGAGGGAAACCCATGGCGACACCAGATATTTGCTCATAATAGTGATCTTGAAAACTAAAAAAAGTGGACCGTAAACAAATCTCTGCAAGATTTGTTGTCTCAGGATCGGTGGCCATCTTTATAACATGAACAACTTCATCTAGAGGAATCTTTGTAAACAAATAAACCACATCAAAACTTGCTAGAATATCATCCTTATCCACCCTTTTATTCTTAATGAGCTTTACAAAATCATTTGAGTCTTTTATAAAAGAGTCTATGTTACCAACCAGAGGTTTTAGGATCTTAGCTACATACTTAGCTAATTCATAGGTAGGGAAACCAATGGTGTTAACAATTGATCTAAGAGGGACCCCTTCCTTATGGATTTTTGGTAATCCATAGATTCTAGGAATAACCTCATAGGAGGGAATCAACTTCTTTTTTATTTTATCATCCAGGCTGGTTTCCATGATGGCTTCCTTGACTTGTTTTATCACCTTGGGAATAGGGTTGGCATTGACTCTTCTATAACTCCCACAATTTAAATGCTCATTCATTTTATGAATGTAATCTTCCTTATTTAACACAACAGTGGCCCCTCCTTTATCAGCTTTAAGAACAACTATCTTATCATTATGTTGGAGAGATCTAAGAGCCTCT
The DNA here is from genome assembly GCA_000404065.3 of Pinus taeda. Lineage (NCBI taxonomy): Eukaryota > Viridiplantae > Streptophyta > Pinopsida > Pinales > Pinaceae > Pinus > Pinus taeda. The sequence continues at coordinate 8,414 of APFE031701173.1, read as the reverse complement.
CGCCCCTCTTTATTCAGATTACTCTTTGGGCACTTGGACTTCAACATAGTTAGGGAGCATTCTTGTCTTAATATCTCTTTATTGTTTGATGAAAGGCCTTGAGTCTCATTCTCAATGTTGCAGATGATGCTTTCAAATGGAATATTCTTAGGAGCGACCGCAAATCCCAATCTTTTGCTCAGGATATTGATTTCTTCAGAAGTGAGCATCATGGATGAGAGATTAATGGCCCTCTTATCATGTTTATGTGGAACATTGGGGTTACTAATAACAGGCCTGCCATTGTTGGAATTCTTAGATCCTTCCCTAAATTGATTATCACTTGTAGCACTATCATTTTTAATAATTCCACAATTCGCATTAGTTTTTAGATTCTTACCTACTATGCTACTTTTTTTTCCATATACATATTATAATAGTGAGCTGTAGTATTTCCACTCTTCATGATCTTGTTTTCAGCATCCTTAATCGTTTCAATAATGGATGCACTACCACACCCATTTATGCTTGCACTGGCCTTATTAAAATTAATGTTGTAGTCAGATGTGATAGCGTTGTTAGTGCAGGCATTATTGCGCTTTTTGTCAACACTAATGGAACCAACGCAACTGGAACCAACACATGAGACCTTAATTGTTTCATCCATGCTAATAACATACGCACTACCACACTCATTCATGCTTGCATCGACCTTATTAAAATTATTATTATCGTTGTAGTCAGATGTCATAGCGTTGTTAGTGCAGGCATTATTGCGTTTCTTGTCAACATTGTTGAGTTATTCATGATGTTGGTATTACAGATCAGGTTGTTTTTAGCGTAAGGATCTGGTGGCTCGTGGGGAACAGTGCAGGAGGCTATCAAGTGTTCTATTGGTTTGACGTAGTGAACAGCGTAGGAGTTCATCATGGGTTCTGCTGGCATGATTTCAGACTGTTTCAACTTCATCTTGTTGGAAACATCACATGAGTTTTTAGCGCTATCATCTACGCTGTCTGAAATTGCTTCTTCATTGTTTCTTGATGGAATTCTCGTGCTGCCTTCCTTTAAGGCTAAATCGTTGTCAACTACAATGTTTAGATGTAAACCCACGCCTTCTTCTAACCTGGACAGCTTCTTGGACTGTCTTTCCCGGGCAACTCTACCCTATGTCTGGGCCTTCAATGCAGCTTTTGCATCAATTACTCTCCATAGATCAAAGCTGATTATCATAGTTAGTTTAAGATGAGTGGAAAGGGCCAAGCGATTGAGCTTGTCTAACGTTGCCCTGGTTCTTCTGATTTCACTTCGGATTAGGGCCAAACTTAATTTCAAAAACGATTTGTTATTATAATGATTAAATAGTATATGATTTACCTTAGCAAAAGGAGGAATGATCTTCTTGTTTCTACATTGTTTTAGAAGTTGTAGGTCTGCAGTTCTCCTCTCAATTTTTATACTCAAGATTTCGAGAAGATAGATCTCCTTCCATGTTTCCCCTCCGTACAGGGAAGTTATGTTAGATTTTAAGCTTCTGTGGGTATGAATGAAAACTTATTGAGAGAAGAGCCTTTACGACCTAGTTATAAATAAACCTAGATCCCTAATTTTTAAGAAGCCGACACTTATATAATTGATTTAATTATTTATTTATTTAGCTTTAATTATTCCTATTGATTTACCTAGAACCTAAAATATTTTAATTGATATATCTAATTCATGAATAAGTTTAATTTATTAATTCTTCTTATTGTTTTTTATTTATTTAATTAACAAATCTAAATTTTATTTTATTTGATTAATTAATTAATTTAATTCTTACTTATTGTTTTTTTTTTGAAGCTGGGGCGGACCTCTGATTTACATGTCATTAAGACCCTCAACGGGGGAGGGTAGCCCAAAATTGAAACCAAGACTTTCCGGTCGGTGAGACTTCATTCACGGCCAATTACCTTCTTGACTACCCATCGGGGACAATTCTTATTATGGTTTTATTTTCATTTAATTTTAATTAAATAATTTATAATCTAATCAATTAATTTATTAATCTTAATTTTATTTTATAAACTTAATTTATATATATATTTATTAATCCAATGTTATCCTTGGTTTTATTAATTCTTTTCAGTTTTTATTAAAAATATAAAAAGTTTACATTGCAAATGCCGTGGCATCACTGCTCATAACTGAGCTCTGTCTAAACTGAGAAAAATAAATTTCTGCTTTAATATCTGAGTGCAATTCCTTTTTGGAACTATCACTAATCCTGGAAACGCAGATTGGTGGCTTTTATCAGTCATTCCTTACCGGAACCTATCACAATTTCTGTTTAACGTGCTGTTTGGTGACTTATATCAGACAAAAAAAACACATAGCTGAAAATCGATTTCTGTTCTAGATGAAACCAAAACAGAAATCGGGTCTCCTCTTGATTGAGGAAGAACAGAACATAGCTGAACATCAGAAGGCCACTTTATTATAGCTATTGTTTTGTGCAGATTGAGCTTTTGAGCTGAGGAAAAACAACCTGTAGCTGATAATAGTTTTAACAGATCCATTTTATGTGATACACAGAAAAACGTAATAGCAGCAAAAAGACAAGGAAACCTTGCCAGAGATCAAGTCGGATGATAATATGGAGGCTGATCTGATCTGCTGATTTGGCCTTTGTCTTCTTCTTCTATTTGCCAACTGCCCAGAACCTGTTGAAGACCGTCTTTTGATAGCTTGTCTGCCAACTCATTTCTTTCCCTGTAAATATGACTTATGGAAAAACTGTTAAATCTTGATTTCAGTCTTTGAACCTCTCCCAAAATTTGAATTAATAATTGATTGTTGCATGCACGCTGGCCAGTTACCCATCTGATCACAATTTGAGAATCCCCAAAAATTTGAATAGAGAGGGTGTGCCTTTGAATGAGCCAGCATAATAGGTGTTTGAGAGCAAGTAATTCGGCAAAATTGTTTGAGCCCGATCCTAAACCCACAGAAGCTTTTAAGGAGTGGGAGAGAGATTCATGGATGACAATTCCAGCTCCTGCTTTGTTGTTTTGGGAGGCACCATCAAAAAAAGCCCAAGGGATTCCTTCTACAATCTGAGGATCAGGGACAATTCGATGGGAGATGGAGACCTTTGGTTCTGGAATACTGGCGAATATGGCAGCTCCCTGTGCTGCAGTGATTTCTACCGGAGTCTCTTTTTCCTGAAAGATACTTTTGTTCCTAGCAATCCAGATCCCCCAGCTAATGATGAGCGGGAGGTTTCTAAGGTTCCCATCCGGATGCTCATTCCACCACTTCTGCCAGACTTCTGGGATATTGTCCCCTTCCCAAACAAACTGTTTGTTCAGAATTTTCCTAAACTCGCCCCATATCTTTTGAGCCTCCGGGCATTTTAAGAAGAGGTGGTTTATAGATTCTTCGTCTGCTTTACACAAGGTGCATCGCCCCGGCCCGATCATGAATCTGGATTGAAGGATGTCCCATGTTGGGAGTTTTCTCCTTAGCAGACACAGAAAAGAATTTTAGATTTAGGAGGGCACTTTAGTTTCCAGAGCAGTTTTGACCACCATTCTGTTTCTCCCCATCCCTTTCTTGACATAAGGAAAGAGTATCCATGTTTGGGGACATATGATCCGGATTCTGCATGCGCCCAAATTAACTCATCTTGCCTATCGGACAATCTTACATTGGTTCTGATTAATTCTTGGGTAAAAATATGCCAATCATTCCACCACCTCTGATCCAAATCCAGCTCTTCTCCATTCATCCATGCTTGCCCCCAGATGGATGAGTGGCCAATCTTCTCCACTTGGCTGAGGAAGCGAAGGCCTTTCCTATCCAAATGCTGGATCAATTCAGGGGGGAGGGCAAAACTCTCATTGCAGCCCACCCAAGGATCCTTTCCAATCTTTACCTTTTCACCGTTCCCAATCTTCCATGCTAGACCTTGCTCTATCACCTTAAAAGATTCAAGAGTGGCTTTCCAGATAGCAGAAGCATGCTTTTGAGGCTTGATTGGGTTTCTGATCCAGTCTTCCAAAGGAACAGGGTCAATGTATTTCCTTTTCACTGTTCTTGTCCATAGATTTTCCATCTTTATGAGGCGCCAACCTAATTTGGCAGCTAAAGAAAGTCTGAAATCTGGTAGTTTTTTGATTCCCCAGCCACCCCATTCCTTTGGTCTCGCCACTTTCTCCCATGCAACCCAAGGGAGAACCGTAGAATCCTTGTTCCCAGTCCATAGGAATCTGCTGCAAATTCTCCTTATTTTCTCCAGAATTCCTTTTGGTACCCAGGTTAGCGCTACCCAGTATACTGGAATGGCAAGAAGCACAGATTTGAGAAGGGTTAAGCGCCCTGCTCTGGAAAGCCATTTGAAGCTCCAGTGGCTGATTCTAACTTCAATCTTGGCAATTAACCAAGACCAGTCCTCCTTCCTGTAATCATTTGGCTTCAGCCAGAAACCCAGATACTTGAAGGGCGAGTCCATGCTGCACATTTCATAAGGAAAATATGTACTGAACTGATCCCTGTCATTTCTATTTAGGCCCTCTTCTATGATTTGAGATTTCCTAGGATTGATCTGCATTCCTGTTGCTTTTAGGAACAGCTCAAAAATCATTTTTAACTCCTTGAGTTCATTAAGAGAGCCATTAGTAAAAATCAGAATATCATCTACAAAAAGTAAATGAGTAATGCACAGGTTTACAGCTGCCTCAATTCCATTCACCTTACCTTCCCTTTTGCTTTTATGAATCAGCTGACTGAGCCCTTCAGCCACTAGGAGAAAAAGCAAGGGTGACAGAGAGCATCCTTGCCTCAGCCCTCTCTGTCCTTTGAAGAAAGGGGAGGCAGCTCCATTGATGAGGATAGCATAGCTGACATTTGTAATACACCCCATGATCCATCTGATGAAGTCCACTTTGAAACCAAGATGAGTTAAGAGCAAGCGAATGTAAGACCAGCTTATCCTATCATATGCTTTCGAGAGGTCAATTTTGATTACCCCTCCCTTCTTATTCTTCAGCTTTACACTGTGAAGGACCTCCTGAGCCACACCTATAGCCTCATGGATTTGTCTTCCATTCAAAAACCCAAATTGCTCAGGAGAAATGTGCCTTGATAAAATTGGTTTGATCCTGAGAGCAATCACTTTTGCAATGATCTTGTAGATACTATTGCACAAAGAGATAGGTCTGAAGTCCTCGAAAGAGTCAGGGGCTTCCTTTTTAGGGATGAGTGCGATGAAGGTTGCATTGAGAGAGTTGTAGACTTCCCCCTTTAATCTCGACTCCTCCACCACATCTGTGATTTCTGCTCCAATCTGCTCAAAAAAGTGAGAGAATAGCTCTATTGACCAGCCATCCGGTCCGGGACTTTTCTCTTTTGCCATAGAGTTTATTACACTTTCCACTTCCTCCTTGGAAACTGGCTCCATTAATTGGTCCGCTTCTTCCTCCTCCACATAGCTAGGAAAACATTGAGCTGTTTGGATGATTTCTGCTATGGTAATCTCACCAGGATCTTTGAAGAGAGATTGGAAATGGTTTACCCCCAGGGATGAGAGGGCCTCGAAAGTCTTAGCTTCCCTTCCATCTTCAGATTTAAGACTCCATATGGTATTGGCACTCTTCCTACCTTTGGCATAATTCTGGAAGAACCTGGTGTTTTCGTCCCCTGCTTTGAGCCAGGTAGCCCTGCTCTTGAGCCTCCATTCTTCCTCCTTAGCCATCAGGATTTGGTTCTTAAGCTTCTCCAGACCAACAATTTTCTCCTTTGATTCTTGGGAAAAGTAGCTGTCTACCTCTATACTTTCAAGCCTCTGGAGTTCCTCATTTATCCTGGTTAGATCCTCGTTCTGTTTCTTATGCCGCTCCTTTGCCCAGGATATTGTTGCCTTTTTCAGTCTTTTGAGGTTTTCCATGAAAAAGAAACCTTTATTTTCCTGGGCATCTCTAACAGGGTGAACCCAGGTTTCGTTAAACAGCTTAATGTAAGATTCCTCTTGGAGCCAGGAGGCATTGAATTTGAAGGGAGAGGGGGGTTTCGATGGACCCTTAGAGAGCTCCATATAGATCGGGAAGTGATCCGAAGACCCCCTTTCTTCTGTCCATTGCCTGAGTAAAGGGATATCAGCGGCCAGCTCCTCATTTATTAAGAAGCGGTCTAAGCGTTTTGCCACCCTAGCTTCTCCAATTCTTTTATTTCTCCAGGTAGGCTTCAGCTTGATGAAGTTTGCTTCTATAAGATTGTTGGAGGCTAGAAGGTTCCTAAAGAAATCAGATTGTGGATCTTCTCTAGCATTAGGACCCCAGGACTCCGCTCTGCCTATAGAAAAGTTCAGATCGCCACCCATCACCACAGGGTTATTCTTAACAAGGGAGCTCTCCATCAGATCATTCCAGAAGGGGATCCTTCCTTGACAAGGCCCATAAATGTTGATTATAGAAAAGGGGAATTCAAACTCTAAAGATTGGCACTCAATCCCCATTGCCTGTTTCCTTCCCCATTGATTCAGGATTTTTACTCGACCTTCCCTATATCCCAAGGCCAAACCACCAGAGTGACCGTCGGCATCCAGTGCTGAGAAAACCCAACCTGGGAGAAGGCCTTTGAGCATAGAAACCACCTCTTCTCCTTTCCCCAGGGTCTCCTGAAGGAGAATTACGTCCGCCTTTGATTCCAGAACTAACTCCCTCAAAGCCAATTTTTTGGGTTTATTGGCTAAACCCCTGCAATTCCAAGAGAGAAGGATCATTTTGGAACAATGCCGGGGGCTTGCACTGCTCTAAGTGCCCCTGTGATGGAGAGCTGCTTCCCATCTGCCACATCATAGATAGCCTGTACTTTGGCAGCTGAGATTTTTGACTTCCTACCCCTCTTTTTGCCTGGCTGTGACTGCGGAGGGTGAGGGTCAATGCCCCCAACAGCAGAGAAGGAAACAGGTTTGGAAGCAAGAGAGCGAAGGTTGTAAGGACAAGAGGGTGGCTGATCCAAGTGGGAAGGATCTCGGCAACACCCCTCACTATTCAGATCCAGAGAAGGAATGGCATCCGAGAGGTTTTCAAAGCAAGATCCAATGCAGTTTCCCAACATTCCATCAACCAAAATTTTATTATTAACAGAGCTTTCGGGAAAAAATTTGGGCAGGTCCTCTTCCATATGTTTATCCAAAAATTCACCTTTTTTTCCAATAATAGAAGAGGTAGACGGATTTAAAGGCATGCCCTTATGGTCCTCGACATCGCTTTGAGATATGCCTGGGTTTTCCTCAGCCTCGGCCTTTTGATCATCCTCATGAATCGTTCCTTCTTTTGGCAGATCCGTTGTTTGTTCCTGAAAATGAACATCCTGCACATGGATTCCCTGGTGCATTTCCGAATCCCTTGGTTCCTTCTCCGGATTTGCAGCGGCTTCATTGTTTAAATACTGAGACCATGTAAGCGATGAATCCAACCTTCCCCTCGTTCGCAGAAACCTTTGACGTCTTCTTCCCAGTGGACAGTCCTTTGCCAAATGCCCATATACATGGCATCGATGGCATCGGAACGGCAAAAACTCATAGTCTAGGATTTGTTCAAAGGTGAATTCCTTATACTGAAGAATGATTTTTTCTGGCAGTCCTCCACTAGGCTTTAAATTTACCAGAATCCGGGCCATAGATCTGTTATTTGTCTCCAGGAAAGACCTGTCCGTCTCTAGATAAGTCCCCAATCTGTTCCCAATCGCCATGAACACTAATTCCTCCCATAGGAAAAAAGGAAGGCCTGGTGCCCTAACCCAAACCGGAAAGACATCCATTTTTTCGTCCATTGGATCGAACATAGGGCTCCAATTTTTGAGGAGTACTGGAAAGTGCCCAAGAGACCAATTTTTCTGCAAAACCCAATCGGCCGCTTCTTTGGATTCAAACCGGACCGAAAACCAGCCTTTCGGGAGAGACAAGACCAGAAAGTCTCTGATAAGGTCCGAATTCCAGTTCCGCTTCCCCCAAGATTTGATGAACTCAGAGGAGAAGGACTTCCCTCTAACTCTACCAACAAGAGTGCGTTCAGCTACTGCCAGAGCTTCTTCTATTTTTACATCCATCCCGAGGACAAGATTTCCTTCAACACCTTGGGATTTGACTAATCTCTGTTTCTTCCGTTGCCCCTCGGGGATTTTTGAAACCCTGGGAGTGTCCCCTAGCCCTTCGGATTCCTGTCTCTCATGACTCGCACTTGGGCCAGAGGATTGAGGGGGGACAACTTCCTCCGAACGATAGTCCTTTGACGAATTTTGAAGAAAGTTTTGAGATTCAATATGGGACTGAAGTGTTTCCTGAGGCCCTTTGACGGACCGCCTATCTTCCCCTTTCGATTCTTGTGTGGCTTTTGTAAACTGTTCCGGCCCTCCTCTCTCTTTCGCATTATGTCTGCCTGCCGCGATTGAAA
>APFE031701172.1:134528-173910 GCA_000404065.3 Pinus taeda | reverse complement strand
AGCGCCCCGAGAAATTTTTTTTTGGACCCTATATTAGGTTGGGCGAACCTACCTATGGTTTTTCAGTCCACGGTTTTGGACGTGATGGTTTTTGGTCCATGGTATTGGATGCTTCGGCATGTATAAATATGTATTGTAACATTGAAAGGAATATAATGAAAAATCAAGCTGGTAGTCTCGGTTTTGAGATCCAGTGGGAAATCTCTGTGTATATGTGTTTTATGTGTTATGCTCTCGCATTTTTATTTTTCCTGTGATTTAGAATTCGTATGCAGGTAATTTCTGTACGGGGTTAAAACCTACACTCCGGCACAGCCCTCTCGACTGTCACTGCTTCAGCGTCCATAACTTCGGATCCTAGGATAAAATCATGCATGTAATTACGGTTGGATTCTAGTAATCGATCAAACACTGGGCAGTCGATCAATGCTTCGATGAATGGTATGGATCATGCACATCTGAGAGCTCACCAATGCAATGTTCAAAATGCCAAGTGTTTTTCGTTGGGCCTCCACCTGTAAATTATAGGTCATTTTGAATTCAAATTTGACCGTTCCCCCCACATTCGGTTCATTGATGCTAGATTGGCAGCAGTTTTCCAAGGATCTTACCCATAAAGTTTGTCTTAAATGCCGGCCGCTCGCTCCATTTGGCCACATTCCTACCGTCAAATCATGAACAGTGACTTTAACAGTCACTTTCCGGCTAACCTGCGTAATTTCTCCCTGGGTAGTGCATCTCTCTTCGCATTGTCGTGAACCCTGTGACATTTCCTCATTCTGCAAAATCCTCCAATCGCACAGTTCTCCACCTCTGTCAGTCCTGAGGACTTTGATGTAGTGTCCACTTTTTCTCAACAAGAGCTTTGTATTGGCGAAAGTGCTCAAACACTTCACTTTTCTGTTTTAGGAGGCGAACTTTCTTTCGGCAATGTCCTTCGGCACTTTGATCTTGCCCTTGCGTGGAGGGATGTATTCAGGCAACTTAGTGATAGGTTCAGAACCATTGACTTCAACTTCCTCAACTTCCACACCCAACTCCTCATCATCCATCGGGATGTCCTCAATTTCTTCCTCCTCCGGCTCCAAGTTAATGGTTTTGCCCTTTTCCTGTGCAGTGAGCTTGTCCTTTGGTGGGTTTCTTCTAGGCGAAGCATGCACCGATATCACTGTTTGCTTGCCCTTCTTATCCTTCACACTCTCCTTGGTTGGGATTGGCTTCGGTCTAGGAATCTGTGGTGATTTGGGGACTTCAGCAAGTATCTTTGCAACTTCTGGAGCAACTCCCTTTGCCTCCCTAACAACCTCCGGAACAACCCCCTCAGTTGTCATTGCTTCGATGTTCATAGCTTCGGATCCTAGGACAAAACCATGGATGAAATTGCTGTTAGATTCTGGGAATCGATCAAACACTGGGCAGTCGAGCAATGCTTCAAGGAATGCTCAGATCATGCACGTCTGAGAGCTCACCAATGCAATTTTGAAAATGCCAAGTGTTTTTCGTTGGGCGTCCACTTGTAATTTATAGGCTATTTTGAATTCAAATACAGTTGTTCCCCACACATTCGGTTCATTAATGCCGGATTGGCGGCATATTTCCAAGGATCTTACCCTAAAGTTTGTCTGAAACGCTGGCCACCCGCTCCATTTCGCCGCATTCCTACCATCAAATCATGAACAATGACTTTAACAGTCACTTTCCCGCTAAACTGCGTGATTTCTCCCTGGGTAGTGCAGCTCTCTTCGTTATGTCATGAACCCTGTGACATTTCCTCATTTTGCACAATCCTCCAATTGTGTAGTTCCCCAAACCGGGCAATGTAGTTTATAGCCCTGCGCCTCCTTTCAGCTGCCTGGAGCGCTAAGACTATGCTACCTTCATATAGTCACCTGCTTGGATCATCGATGTGTGGCTTCAATCAGCTACCATTCACCTTTCCTGGGAAGGGATCTCCATTCAATTTAACCAACTGAACTGCTCCACTGTCGGTAATCTCCTTAATGAAATAGGGCCCTAGCCAGTGCATTCTCAATTTCCCTAGATATTTATCAAACTTGCTGTCATATAACAAATCCATATCATTTACCTTAAAGTCATGCAGCTTAATGTGTCGATCATGCCATGCTTTTTTGCGCTGCTTTTCGACCGTTGGTGAAATTCAGTTAGAAATATTTCTTCCTCAAGCTCAGCAAGCTGTGCGAGCCTCTCTTCCAGGGCTCCGCATCTGTCATACTTGTGAGTTCCTCTATGCGCAGACTAGGCACAATGTATTCCATGGGCATCACTATTTCAACACTGTAGACAAGCCCAAAGGGTGTCTGTCCAGTCAACTTCTTTGCATATCGTCTGATAGGCCCATAGTACTATGGGTTTGAGGTTCCAATCACTTCGCTGAGAGTTGCAAACCTTGGTCAGTGCATTTTCTAGCACCTTATTGAATGCTTCCATTGTCCCGTTAGCCTATGGGTGATAAGGCGTGCTTTTTTGGTGATATACATGGAATTCCTCCATCAGCGCGTTGATCGTTTCGTTCAAAAAGTGCATACCACAATCACTCATCAAAATCTTTGGACACCAAAATCGCATCAGTACATACTCAAAGAGGAACTTTGCAGCAGTCGTGTTTGTGCAATCCTTCACAGGCTGTGCCTCCACCCATCGACTCAAATACTCAATCGCAGTGATAATGTACTGTGCTCCCGTCTTCTTTCCTTGGGGCTGAATAGGTCCCACAAATCTATCTCCCATTTCTTGAAAGGTTGCAACGTCATCTATGGGTTCAGAGCCAACTCATCTCTCCGCGATGGCCTGCCAGTCCTTTGACACACATCACACGCCTTGCAGTAAGCTTTTGAATCCTGATGGAGGGTTGGCCACCACAACACTGCGCATAGAATATTTTGTGCATTCTCTCTTCCTGCATAATGGCCTCCCGCGGCACCCCCATGAGCATCCGTGAGGATACTTCTCCTTTCAAACTCCAGTACATATCATCGTAATACCTCATCAGACCCCATTTTGTATAGATGTCTGGTAATGATAAAAAAAATTGTCGCGCGTACATGTTGGATAGTGTAACTTTCTAGGGCATTTCCTGTTGTTAGGAAGTGTATGATGTCTTCAAAGTGTCCATCCACAATGTGCACTGCAAATAAATGTGCGTCAAGCAATCCCTCCTCCAAATTAGTGGGCTCTTCCCCCGTTTCAATGCGCGACAGATAGTATGGTCCTATGTTCAGTTGTCTAGGCTTCACAATAACTTCAAATCATATTTCTGGAACAATAACAACCACCTACAAATTCTCCCCCTCGACATAGGCTTATTGACCAAGTATTTCAATGCAGAATGATCCGTATACATCTTAAAATGTCCAACCAGCAAATAGTGCCTAAACTTTTCTGATAGTCCTCGTTCCAACGGAATGTGACATCCTTTTTCAACAACTTCTCCATACACATGGTGATATGGGCATAGCCATTAATAAACTTCCTGTAGTACCCAGTATGTCCCAAGGTTGTGTGTAGTTGTTTCACACTCCTTTGCACCTCCAAGTTAAGTATCATTGTGATCTTCATGGGATCTACCATCAGTCCCTGTCTACAATCCACATGACCTAGCAGAGTCCCAAAAGGCACACAAAACAGGAATTTCTTCAGATTGAGTGCAATCTGGTACCTTTGACAAGTATCTAGCATCAAGCACAAACTTGCCACATGGCGTTTCACCAGCCCCAACAAAGTCAAGTCATAAAAGTACACCTCTAGAAACTTATGATCGAATTCTTTGAATGCAGCAATGGCTACGTGTGAAAAAAGCGGAGGCGCATTCTTCAATCTGAAAGGCATTACAGTGTACTGGAAACATCCCCATTCAGTCGCGAAGGTCTTGATTCTATCTTCAAACGCGATTTTGATCTAGTGGTACTCAAAGAACCCAACAGTGAAGGAGTACGCTTCGTGGCCACCTACATTATCCAATACCTCATCAGTGAACGAAGTCGGGAAAGGATCGTGTACGCAGGCGTCATTAAACTTCCTAAGATCTATGCATATCCTTATTTCATCCTTCTACTTCTTTTCCTATACCACCATTGGGCTCACCCAATCAGATTCTTCTACAGGCTCAATGATGCTTACCGCGAGGATCTTGTCTAGCTGTTGGGTAGCGGAGGCCCCCCGTAAGGATTTTGGGGGTCAAAGCCCGCAATTTGGGGTAACAATATGTTAAAGGCACTGCGAGTTGCACAGAGCGCGAATTGTAATGAGTCAATTCAAAGGGTTGTCCACCCGAAAATAATGTAAGAAAATAGAAAGCGAGTCGACCTGCCCATGGTCTGTGGACCATGGAAATGTATAAATAGAGCAAGGCTCTATGGTTAGAAGGCAGTTTTTGGGTTTTTGATCTTGAATGTTATGGGCTTATGAAGGCAATATTCTCTCTGCATCTATAAGTCCGAGTCAAGGGTGTTGGTAGATAGATAGAGGCTCTACAGCTGTGTGCAGAGAGGCCTGGTAGAGTTTGCAACTCTGTGTACGAACCCCTGCAGATGAGTGCGCAGGGCGGATCTGGTTGTATTGGAAATGAGATCAATAAAGATAAGAATTTCTGAATCGTTGTGTGCTTTATCACGAATCTATTTGTTTCTCATGCTCTAAAATTATGCATATTTATGATTGCGCGTACTAGTTGTTATTGTTAAATGTTTGCTTAAATACCTTAAGAGGCATATAAGATCTATAATAAACTTGTTAATAGCAAAGCCCATAGGCGTGGATCTGCGTGGAAGCCTGAGAGCAGTACAGAGTAGTGCGAGAGCATAGATCAGTTCGCGACCCCATCCAGACCACATCAAGACATCCAAAGGGTGCGGAAATCTGGTTCTAGCACCCTCCACTACTACCTCGAGTGAGGCTTCCATCCACGCTCAGCGGACTGTTGCTGAAAGGGCTGGTAACGCGAGATTTGTTTGGCTAAATAACTCTTCCGAACCTGGGTCAGGCCCTAATAAGCCAACAAATGGTTCTGCTGCCGGGATCGGGATCTGCCTAAGGGATGTCTGATGTTAGAACACTGGAACCCTACGAAGAAACAACTTGAAGATTGGTTGGATCAGAAGCTTCACGAGTTTGTGGTATAGGAAAACAAAAATCTGTGGATATCTGAGGAAAGGTGGCTAGATCGCTACATATACACAGAAATCCACAAGATCTTATTCGCGTCCTTCTCGACAGAATTGTATGAGTGGATCGCGAGGCTAGCTGACAGTCAAGGAAGGTGCAGACTGGATCAGCCCATCGTGTGGACTCGAGAGTTGGTACGTAGGCTAGAGGCATTGATCTGAAAATCACTCGTGAGTGATTTCAGTTAATTAATTAATAAATGAAGGTATTACAGACTCATGTGCTGGTGTGTGTCTATGTTATTTTAGGCAACAGATTGATTAGATTGCAAAATACACAGACGCTGGAAAATGGAAAACAGTAAGAGAAACACAGTAAGAAAATACAAGAACAAAACAAATTAATAAGGAGTTCACCCAATCCTCTTGGGCTACGTCTTTGGCCCAGCGTTCAGTGGTGGCCTTCTCTTATTGTGTCTTTAAAGCAGATTTTTTACAATGAGGAGCTCAATTTGGGTCTCTTGAAACAGATAATGCTTACTAGGGTGGTTCTTGGATTCCCCAAGCCACTAGAGTGCACAGACTCTTCCGTACCAAGTCTTGACCTCAACTGGTCTGAATGGGATGAGTCCAGTTTGGTACTCAATTCCTGACAGATATCCTCACAAAGAATTACTTGAACCTCTCAAGCCTTCTGTCTACTCGATACTGCCTTAGGTCAGCTCGGCTCTCTCTTTTCTACTTCTTTATTTTTCTCTGTTCTGTCTCTTTGTCTCACTATATCCTTCTTTCTTACAGTGCTCTATTCTCCCCGTTCTATTTTCTGTCTGTTCATGGCTTAAAGCCAATTTGTCTCATGACTGTTTGCTTCCTCTTCTGCCCATTTAGATCGCCTACTGCTATTCGCTTAGATTTCCCTGCCTCTGCGTCGTCGCCACTGTGTAACGTCTCACAGGGAAGTGGCCACTTTTCCTCTCACAAACTGCGCCAGTGCTTCCTCAAATGGTTCGGTATTTCGGTTATCCTGTGTAATGATTCATCCGCCAACTCAGCGGTCAAATCATACTTCAGACTTTTATATGTCGCAGCTTAATTCTCCCTCCAGATCCGTTTTCTCAATGGGTGCAATCTCTGGCGTTAGATCTAGAGCCCCCAGATCCTATGGTGTTCGCTCTTATCGCACGGTTGACTTGCTCGGACGTTAGCCTGCAATGAGAGTAGTTTTCTCTCTCATCCGTTGGACATGCGTCGTTCGCTGTATGGCATCGCTAGGTCTCCTGAAAATTCTGCTTACTGCCCAACATGCCTCCGATATTCCGCCAGTTTTGGAGCGCGGGACCCGCCTTTCGCTTTTAGCACTTTTTCCTACGGTTTCCCGACTTCCCATGCAACTGAGTGCTCAGGGCTTTTCCTTCTCGAGGGGTTTTTCCCAGCGATGCACGATTATTAATCGCGCATCAGAAACGATCTCCGTTTTCCGATCCAGACTTCCCAGCTGCTAGTTTGCACCCTGTGCAGTCTCCATGGGCCTCGGTCAGCGCGCTTCGACCAAGGTCCTCATCGTTCCTTGCTAGCTACAAACTGCCACTGTCCAGAGGTCCTTCCTGATAACTCTTTGTTCACAAGTTTTTGAACTCTGTCTTGATTTGATACAGTCATAGAGTTCTGATAATTTTCATGGATCCAATTTGGATCACGGCCTTCCCACAGAAAAATCTTTTGGGCCACCAAAAGTTGATTTTCAAGCATCGACTAAGTGAGGGTACAATTGTCTCACTTGTCCAATCTCTATCCACTTTGCATTGCTCGGCTTTGAACCCTTGAGCCCAACTCTGAGGTACTCAACATCTCCCTTGCGCGTCGTCCTCACCTTCATGTCCAGAATTTTTTTTCCTGCAATTCATTAAGATATTCAGGTAACAGGTCATCAATAGAAGGCAATTGAACCTGCTCTTTGGGATCCTCAATTAGTGAAGGTTCAAACAATCTCAAAAAATCTGCATTCATGACTGAGTAGATGTGTATGTGAGCTGGTAGATCAAGGCAAAAAGCATTCTCACCAATTTTCTCAAGTATCTTGAAAGGTCCATACCTTATAGGCTTTAGATTTTTACCTTCACCTTGCATCTTGTCCTTGTTGATATACCGCCAGACTTGGTCACCAACTTGGAAACTATGCTCCATCCGATGCTTGTCATGCCTGGTCTTGTATTTGGCTTGGCTCTTTTCCAGTTGTTCCTGTACTTCCTGGTGGATCTCTTGGATTTGTTCAATGAACCTAGTTGCCCCATCCACGTCATTGTGTCCCTCAACTGTGGTGTCTTTACCAAAGACAAAATCCAAAGGAGACCTTGGTGTGAAACCAAAACAGGTCTCAAAAGGAGATCTCTGTGTAGAAAAATGTTTTGCTCTGTTGTAAGCATGTTGCACATAACATAAATGCTCATTCAAAAGCTTAGGATGTTTGCTGCAATATCCCCTGAGCAACTGAATCACTGTCGTTTTGACTACTTCGGTCTGTCCATTAGTTTGTGGATGAAAAGTTGTGCTTTTCTTTAGTTTGGTGTCCATTAGTTCCCACAGACTTGACCAAAACTTCCCCACAAATTGGGTGTCTCGATCAGATAAAGTGGAAGCGGGTAATCTATAATGAACCCATACATGTTGAAAGAACAGTTTTGCAGTTTTTTCAGCTATAATATGTTTATTACAAGGTATCAAAATACACATTTTGTTGAACCTATCCACAACAACATACCGATAATCATGACCTTTCCTAGATTTAGGCAGTCCTCCAACAAAATCCATGGAAACACTTTCCCAAGGGTGAGAAGGAACTGGTAATGGGGTGTACAAGCCTAGTTTTCTATTGCTGGGCTTGCTTTTTGCACACATAGTACACCCTCTTACATATCTAGAAACTATCTCATTCATTTTTGGGCAATAACAAAATCTTTGCAGCTGTGCAATTGTTTTACTTACCCCAAAGTGACCTGATATTAGAGAAGTGTGTGCTTCTCGAATGATCTTTACTCTTTCAGTTTGTGGAATGCATAGCTTCCCACAATGATATAGGAGTCAGTCCTTTACATGATAATCCAATTCTTCTACTCATTTGCCTTGACTTAGTTGCATATACATCTTTGAAATCTATATCTTGAGCATATTGTTCAATGTAACTTTCATGTAACACATAATTATGCTTAAGTATAGTAGATGCATTTATAATGGGTCTAGATAACATATCTGCAACTTTATTGTGTATGCCCTTCTTATATCTGATGACTAAATGAAATTGTTGTAGAAAACCCATCCATTTATAGTGTCTTGATTGCTACAACTTAGTTTGGGAGTGTAGATATTTAAGTGGTGGATGATCAGTATGTATTACTATCTCTTTGCCCATTAAGTAATGTTTCCACTTTTTCACACTCTGTACTAATGCATACAATTCTTTATCATATGTAGGATAGTTAACTACTGTAGAATTAAATGTCTCAGAATGATAACATATGGGTTTATCATGCTGTGTCAACACTACTCCCATGGCATAGTCACTAGCATCTATTTGGATCTCAAACGGTCTTTGAAGATTAGGCAATACTAATACAGGTGCTGTAGTAATCTTTTCTTTCAAGGTGTCGAAGGCTTTCTACTATTTGGCTTCCCACTGAAACACCTTGTTCAATCCTGTTAAAGCATGTAAGGGAGCTACAATTGAGGAAAAGTTAGAAATAAACTTCCTCCAATACTGTGCTGGTCCTAAGAAGCTTCTAACTTCTGTAGCAGATTTGGGTTTAGGCTAGTTTACAATGACTACCACCTTAGAGGGATTTATCTTTAGTTCACCACCCCTTACTATATGACCCAAATAATTTAGAGATGTTTTTCCAAATTCACATTTTGAGAGTTTAACATAAATTTTTTCTATTTTCAAAACATCTAGTGCTCCTTAACATGCTTTTAGTGTTCTTCCGATGTTTTGCTAAATATCATAATGTCATCCAGATATACAATAACAAAATCATCAAGAAAAGCTCCCAGTACATCATTCATTAATCTCATGAAAGTAGAAGGAGCATTAGTTAAGCCAAAATGCATAACCAACCACTCATACAATCCCTGCTTTGCTTTGAAAACAGTCTTCCATGCATCTTGTTCTGCAACTCTGACCTGATGGTATCCACTATGCAAGTCCAGCCTGGAGAAATAAACAGCTTCTTTCAATTGATCTAAAAGATCATCTATGCGAGGAAGGGGATAAGGTTTTTTATTGTTATCTTATTCAGTGCTCGGTAATCAATGCACATTCTCCACGAACCATCTTTCTTTCTCACCAAAAGGATTGGTGACCCACATGGTGATGTGCTAGGTCTGATGAACCCCTTCTCGAGCAACTCCTGCACCTGCTTCTTGATTTTTGCGTTCTCTAAAGCGGACAACCTGTACATTCCAATGTTAGGCAGTGGAGCATCTTGCTGCAAAATAATATCATGCACTATTTCCTTTTTGGGTGGCAGACCTTTAGGTTCTTGAAATAAGATATCATACTTTGAAACAACCTTTTCTAAATCAGCTTGCTATTTAGCATTACAACCCTCAAATACATTGGTTTTATCAGGTTTCTTTTCATTTACAACCATCAGTAAGAATTGTTTGCATGAATTTATCATTCGTTTTATCTGCCCTGAGTTTATGAGAGTATAATTATTCTTGAGCTTATGAGCTCTTACAAAGTATTCAATTCCATCTTTAACAAGTAGATACTTGTTCTCAACTCTATAGAAAATAGCTTTTCTATCATACAAGTAACGACTTCCTAAAACAACTCCACATATATCCAAAGGAATTATGTCTAACGCAACCTCATCTACAAATGCTGACCCAAAGGAAAACTTGAGTTTGCATTGTCTAGTCACTTCTAGTTGTGTTTTATCATTTAACCATCCTAATGGGTATGGTTTCTTGTGAGGTGTAGTTACTAATCCCAGCCTCTTTACAATTGCTTCAGAAATTAAATTTACTTATGAGCCACTATCAAACAGAGTATCAATATTTTGATGTTTGGAAATAACTCGAATATGGAAAAGCTCATGTCTTTTTCTCTCATTTTCTTCGTCAATATTAGATTGTGAAGAATTACTAGTAGATGCTTCAATATTCTGACCTCTTACACATGTGGCTGCAATGCTTATATCATCTCCTGAGTCTGACCCCAAATATTTATGAATAGTTGTAGCAGTCTTCCTCTTCTTGCCCTCGAACTTCTTAGGTCTTAGCTCTAGATGTAGAATCCAACACTGCTCATCATCACGCCATCCTTTTTATAGTGAGTGCATGAAGCCTTGCTTTTCTGTGCAGTGTTAGCCTTCCTTGCTTTCTATTTCTGCTTTCTTTTCTCTTTATTCTTGCTTGGAGTGGGTTGGGATGATCCCCCAACTTCTGGACTTCCATTATTTCCTCTAGTCTCTAGATGAGTAGCTTTTACCGATACCTCATCTATACTAGTGGGATTAAACATGAGGATAGTGTGCCTCATGTAGCTATGTAGACCACCAATGTACTTCAATGGAGTCTCAGGTAAGTCTAATGAGATTCCTAGAATCAATGCTCTCTTTCTAAATTCTTGATTTTACCCTTGCACACTTTTCCCTTTCAACTGTCGAAGAGTTTGCCAACTCATCATGGCTTGTTGCATGTAGGCCAATGGATAGAACTTTTTTTTTTTATTGCAGAAACAAATTCACTCCAGACATAGATAGTCTTACCATTTATTTTCATGTTAGCTTGGGTCCTTCCTTCCCACCAAACCAAGGTAGTGCCTCCAAGGTGTAGGCTCACCAGCTGAATCTTGCTCTTGTTTGAATCGATATTCTGTACTCTGCAATAAACATCTATTTGTCTAATCGAATTGTCTAGCTTTTCTGCATTCAACTCTACATCATATATAGGTAGATCAAATTTAACATCTAGTTTGATAAAAAATTCCTTCTTTTTAGGGCTATTAGGAGGTGTGAGAACGCATTCCTCTTTCCCTTTGCCCTTTGAGTGGTCATGGGAATGTGACTCATCTTCTCCTTTATCTTGTTCAGAGCCTAATGAATCTTCATCCTTATGTTTTCTAAAGTCCCTATACATTTCTTCTACCATGGACTTTATGGCTAGGAAACTATCTATGAATTGAGGGTATGGCCTAATAGAACCTTCCTCTCACATTGTCTTCCATGGATAGACTCTACCAATTTCAGGATTAGTTTCGACCAACTCTCCTTCTCCTAAATTGAGCTTTGATCTAGTTAGCATTCAACAGCTAAACCAACACAATCTTGTCTAACCTTAACAGCCTAAAGCTCTGATACCACTTGATCTAAAAGTCACTTGTGAGTGATCTCAGTTAATTAAATAATGAATGAATGTATTACAGACTCATATTTTGGTGTGTGACTATGTTATTTTAGGCAACAGATCGATCAGATTGCAAAATACAAAGACACTGGAAAATGGAAAACAGTAAAGGAGAAATAGTAAGCAAAGACAAGAACATAATGCATTAATAAGGAGTTCACCCTATTCTCCAGGGCTACATCTTCGATCTAGCTCTCAGTGGTGGCCTTCTTTTATTGTGTCTTTAAAGCAGAGATTTATAATGAGGAGCTCAACTTGAGTCTCCTAAAACAAAAGATGCTTAGTAGGGTGGTTCTTGGATTCCCCAAGCCACCAGAGTGCACAAACTCTTTCCTTACCAAGTCTTGACCTCTTTGGTCTTTAATGGGATGAGTCCAATGGTGCTCAATTCCCGACAAGTATCCTCACAGGGATGGCTTCAATCTCTCAAGCCTCGTTCTATCTGCTCGATGCTACCTTAGGTCAACTCAGCTCCCTATTTTCTACTTCTTGCTTCACTGCCTCTTTTGCCTTTTCTGTCACTGCTTTGCTTCTTTTCTTCTTCCTTATCGTACTCTATGTTCTATTCTCTGTCTTTTCATGGCTTAAAGCCAATTTTTCCTCGACTGTTTGCTTCCTCTTACGTCCCTTCAGATCGCCTGCTACTGTTCTCTTGGAGTTACCTGCCTCTGCGTCATCACCAACATCCCACAGGGAAGTGGCCACTTGTACTTTCACAAACTACACCAGCTCTTCCTCGACAGTTCAATTTTTCAGTTATCCTATGGAATGATTCATCTGCCAACTCAGCGGTCAAATTGGACTTCAAACTTTTGTATGTCATGGCTTAATTCCCCTATCAAATCTAGTTTTCCAATCAGGCCAATCTCGACCATCAGATCTGGAGTCTCTAGATCCTACGGTGTTCGCTCATTTCGTGTAGTTAACTTGCTCGACCATTAGCCTATGATGAGAGGTGGTTTTCTCTCTGATCTACTAGACACAAGCCATGCGATGAATGGAATCACTTGTTTTCTACCAAATCTGGTTATCGCCCCAATGTGCCTCCGATATACCACCGGTTTTGGAGTGTAGGACCCACCTTTCACCTTAGCACTTTCCTTACGATTTCTCAGCTTCCCATGTGACCGAGCGCTTGGTGCTTCTCCTTCTTAATTCAGAAATGGCCTCCGTTTCCCAATATGGGCTTCTAACTGCCAGTTTTTCCTTCTCCACGGTCTCCATGGGCCTCAGTCAACGCGCTTTGACCAAGGTCCTTGTTGTTCCCTGCTGGATACAAACTGCCACTATCCAAAGGTCTTCCTGATAGCTCTCTTTCATAAATTCGAAGTCTGTCCTAATTTGATACAATCATGGCACTTGATAATTTTTCATGGATCCAATTCGAATCATTGATTTAATTAATTCCTCCTTTACATGGAATAATCGACGAGGAGGAAAACACCATATCGCCTTGATTTTAGATCACTTCCTCATCACAGATGATATCCTCCAACACGACATATCTTTTCAAGCTTCAATTATTCCATGCATGGGATCATGCCATTGTCTTATCTTGCCAAAAATTTACTTGAGGATGGCCTTGAGCAACAAACCTTTTTGATTTTAATTTTTCTAGCTTGAAAGACCTGACTTCATTGCAAAGTTAGTGGAATGGTGGAATGACATCATGATGGTGGGGCATAGTGATATGGAAACTTTCCAGCTAAAATTGAAAGAAATTAAGAAAAGAATAAAATCTTGGAATCATTCATATTTCATAATAGGTGTTGGAGATGATGCAGTCAATCTAGCATCAGATTATCTTAGAAGGCTGGACTAAAAATCTTGCAATGAAGGAAGGCGAGGTCCTAAATGATCTGGAGCAAAGGATAAGGTAGGAAGAAATCCTATGGAGGAAAAAATAAAGGGTTCGATGGGTAAAATAGGGAGAGTGAAACATGAAATTCTTCCATAGAACTATGTTAAAGCACTGGTAGTTTAACCAAATATTCTTCCTCACTAGATTGAGATATCGGTGACTTGTTCAAAATGAGGAGATTTTAGAGGCGTTGATCACCCACATCCAAACCATGTTCACAGAACCAAGCGTAGAGCAAAGCAATGTTATCTCCAGAGTCAGGCAACAGTTTCCACAACTAATTTTAAAAGATCATAATAAGCCACTCATGTAGGAGATCTCCTACACAAAAGTCGAAGAGGTTGTTCATTTGCTTCCCTAAAACAAAGCTCTGGGTATTGATGGATTTATCTCAAACTTCTTTAAAGTTGGTTGACACTTTCTCAAGACTGTAATCAATGAATTGATTGAGGAATCTCATCATTCCCAGAAACATTGGTCAGATTTTAATGAAACATTCCTCATGCTCATTCCAAAGAAAGTTGTTGCGTTGGACACAAATCAATTCAAATCAATTACCCTATGCAAAGTTATATAAAAATAATTTCAAGAATTCTAGTCTAGCATCTTAAACCCTTAATGAAAATGAATATTGGACATGAGCAATCATGTTTCATGCAAGTTTGGTAAATTATGGATGGTATCGTAGTGGCCCATGAGGTATTCAATTGTATGACCTCATCTAGATCTCTAGGTATTCTTATTAAACTTGACGTATCTAAAGATTACAATCATCTGAATTGGAAGTATCTCCTCTCTATTCTTGATGCTTTTGTTTTCTTTCATTCCTAGATCAAGTGGGAAAAATCTATGATTGAGAATCCATTCTACTCCATCCTTGTAAATGGTTCGCCATCTCACCTCTCCCCTTTCCTTTTTATTATTGCAATATAGGGCCTCGGTCACCTCACTAAATTTGCATCTGAGTCCAAATGTCTCTAGGGCTTGAGGCTTTCTCCATAGGGTCCTATAACGCATCAATAGTTTGCTGATGAAAACATGTTATATGGGAATCAATCTTTAAAATAAGCTAAGAAACTCATTTTCAACCTTGAGGAGTTCCACCAGGCTTCGAGCACACTCATAAATGGGGAAAAATAAGATATTTTCTTTTTCAACAACCACAAAAGGGTGCAAAGTCATCTAGCTTAGACCCTTGGTTTTCATATTTCTTTGCTCCTAATTAATGATCTGGGAATCCCCTTGGTCTCTAACTCTCTAAGAACAACATTTTGGAAATATTTGTTGATCTGTATTGATCATACACTATCTAGATGTACCTTTAGGATTTTGAACTTTGATGGTCAACTAATTCTCTTACGATTTATCCTACATGCTATCAAAATCTATTAGCTTTAAACCCTTCCATCCCATCGAAGTCTCTACAAGAACATAACCACTAACTTTCATAGATTTATTTAGTCAGGAGCTCACATCAGTCAAAAGTGGGAATTTCTAGCCTTGGATAAATTATGCAAACCAAATATCCATGGTTATCTAGGCCTAAAAGATAAAAATCTCTAATAAAAATCTCTAGGTACAAAAAAATTGGTGTCGGTAGCTGCAGGGTGGACAGGAAATCTAGCAGACCCTCTGGTCAAGCAAATATTGCTTGTTTGGTAGACTTGACCCTTTGTCTAATCATCAATGTTTGTCAAATGAAGAATGACTCATGTATCTAGAATATGCCTAAAGAGAATCGTGATATTATAAAGGAAAATGTAGTTTGGGAAGTCAGGAATGAATGTAAGGCCATATTTTGGGAAGAGGCTTGGATGAAATACCAAAAGTTAACTCAAGAAAATAACTTTCGAGATATCCAGACATTCACCTCTCAATTGGGAGTTGTGTGGGTTAAGGACTTCTAGAAGGATGCCAAGAGGTCGTCAACATGGAGAGTGTGGAAGTCTTTAATGAACTAGTTGGATCACATTCCCCATTTGGCCTAGGAGACCTTAGTATTTATCCCCCAACATCATTGTATATTAAAAAATGGGGAGCCAGATAAACTCAGACGAGGTTATTTCCTGAGAGTTGTGTTTTCAATCAAGGAAACATATTTTATTATTTATTCTTCTACATATCCAGCCCCATATCCTTTATGGAAAATAATCTGGTATTCAAGGTCGTGGTCAAAAGACTCATTCTTCCTCTAGTTAATTGGTCACGGGAAACCTCTTACTTGGGATAACATTCATAAAAAATGGTTTTGTGGTCCATTCTCATGTCCTTTTTCCTGTGTAGAGGAAATTATGAACCATCTCCTCACCTTTTGTCCTATGGCAGTGGAAGTTTGGGACCAAATCGCCACACCCTTTGGGCTTATCGATTGGTATCAAAATAGCATGAGAGAATTGTTGGAGTTTTGGCCTTATAATATCTTCAAGAATCTGATTATGAATAGATCTTGGTGTCTTTCACAAGGTTTCATCCTTTGCTTTGTAAATCCAGAAACAGAGGAGTGTTCCACTTAAATATCATCAAGTATGATCAGGTTTGGTAAGTAATAAAGTGTAATATCAAATAATCCATCTCTATTTCTTGTTGGCTGTAGAAGGATTGGAAGGCTGAGGGTAGAGAGAGTGGCATTCTCAAGATCTTGGCTCTTAGCCCGGATTCTCTAACCCGAGGGTCTGATCACCCACCTTCCATGAGGGGAAGCTCAATTGACTCCTTTATTTGTCCCTTGCTTGGGGTTTTCAAGTTAAAGATTGATGGCACATCCAAAACAAACCTCGGTTCAACTAGCCTTGGTGGTCTAACTCGTAATGATAAGGGGAAGGTCGTGAAACTTTTTGTGGTCTCGTGCAGTAGCTCTACCAATAATGTCACTAAATTCGTAGTGCTTGAGAAAGGGCTTCAAATTGCTGGTGAAATGGGATTGGCTAAATTGTAGGTCTTTGTGGCTCCTAAAGCAAAATTTATATGTTACAAAATCTTATTAGAGGCCCCCCCTAGATAAGGTTCTCAAAAGATGGAGAATTGAGCTTATTCGAGAGTGTATCAACTATTGGCTTTCCTCCTTCAACTATGTAGTAATAGAACACATGAGACACCACAGGAATTAGACGGTTGATAGGTTAGCCAATTAGGGTAGTGATAACCAAGGTCAATAATTTCTTAAAGGCTTCCATTCAACTCACAAAATTCCCACCATGAGGAGTTCAATAATATAGTGGCTTCAAAATAGGCTTCCCCGATGGGGGTGGTGAAAATCGAGGTTACTCTGACATGTGTGTCATGAACGTGAACATTTGGTGGATGGTACGGAGGTCAATCACATTGTCCTCCCATTACATTTTATAGTATGAGGAATTAATGATGTGGCGTTAGATGTTTCATTTTGTCTCTTTGGGATTTAGAGCGGGAGAGGGTCATTAGTATATGGCGATTGTTGAGCTTCAGTTTTTATATTATGCTATATCAATTTGGTAGTTTGTTTTTCAATGTTTGAGCTATAGTAGTCTAACGGGTTCCTTCAACCTTTGTCATGTCTAGGAATGGTGGATATTTTTCTGCCATTGTCTCCTCCTCGGCCTTCGATGCACAAAATCACTAAGCTCCTCTCTCTGTCGATGGTTTCTTGTTTCATTCAGAGGTTTGAGTTAATTATGAATGGTTATTTGGCTGGAATTTGATCCCATTCTTGTGTCTTTAGCTAACTCTCTTCTTGGATCCCTTATGAGTTTGTGTGGTGGTCTATTTCTCTTGTTAACCAGTCATCTTCTGAGGCCTCTTATCTTAGTGGCTTTTTTGTGTACTCCTACAATCCACTGTTGGGTGAGCTAATATTGGGTCTCGTTGGGGGGAAATTATCTGAATGTGTTTGCAATGATAGCTTATCAACTGGGGTTTGTTCATAGTATTTTTGTCATTGGGTGTTCAGTCGCTCTATCTCCAACTTTGCTTCTAGGTGCTTCCTCTAGCATGGGTTTCGGAAAGGTTTTGGTCTAGTTGGTGTGTTTTCTAGGTGTGGGTTGAGTTGTAATTCCTCATTCTAGAGAGAGTAGACCAGCAATTCCTTGGCATACACTAGTACAAAATGGCTAATTAGCTACTAAGAAAATGACTAAAATTTGAATATAAATGACCATTTTTCAGTTAGTGACCAATAGTGGTTAATTTACAGTATCTTATAACGCGACCAACTTTTATTCATATTTAGCTTAATCATCAGTTGGTTGTCTCAATTTTATCATCTAGTAGTATATTTAGTCATTAATTTTGTCATTAATTTAGTCATTGATTTAGTAATTAATTACCACAATTAATGACCAAATAGACAACAAAATATACTAGTACATGATGACCCAAGAAAGCCAATTAATGACCAAAGAAATATGACCAAAATGTTTGTCGCATTATAAGATATTGTAAATTAGCTACTAATAGTCATATATATGTAAATTTTAGTCATCATTTGAAATCAATTAGTAACCAAAGAAGTATGACTAAAATTTGGCAGTGTTATAATACACTGTAAATTGACTACTAATATTCAAATATATGCAAAATTTAGTCATCATTTGTAATCACAAATTTATCATTTATACTAATCATTTGTATTTTTTTAGTACTTTCATATTCATCATATAAATGATTGATTTAGTCATTATATATTTATTTTATTTGTTTTCATCCTTAATCAATATAAATTACTAATTTAGTAGTTGTCGATTGATTTATATGTTCATTATTAATCAACATAAATTAATTCATATTATTTTGTGACTAAAATTTAAAAAAAAAAATGTCATACAATGTGCTTGTTCATCTAATATGAAAATGCAAAGTTACATATGTTAATTACAATACTAAATAAGATCAAATAAATCTATAAATAACTTCAACCACATAAATTATATTATATGAAAGGCCAAGTATTAGAATATGAGTTTCCAACTAAATATTGGCTGGACTACAACTTACACATGAAATATTGTTTTATCACTTCAAAACATTTTCATTGTGTTTCCAAGGTATGGCAGGTGAATTCACCAGCTCTAAAGGCTCGACCATCACTCTGTGTGTGAGATATTGGCTTTAAGGGTATCACTAGACATGTTCTCTTCTTTATCTCTTTTTTCATTTGTCACTCCAGTGTTATTATTCTCCTTTTTCTTCAACTCTTATTTGCATATCATGTGCAAGAAGGGACACACTCATGTTTTCTTCCATATTCCATAGATCCAATGACTACAATCAAACACAATAAAGATCATCATATCGCATATCTCAATCACAACGTCTATAATTACCAAGTCTTACAAGGAAAGAGTGCATATTAAATAAGTAATAATTTCAAAGTCTAATACCAAATGTGACTAACTTTATAGCATCCAATGACCAAAATTTAACAACTCTTACAAAGAAAAAAGTACATCTTAAATAAGTAATAGCTTTGAAGTCAAATATTGAATGTGACTAACTTGATAATATCTAATTACCAAAACTTTTGAATAGCTTGGATGGAATACACGTGAATAGAATTTATTTCTACTACAACTTAGTTCAAGTACACAATCACCTTCTTTTCCAAAACGAAAATACCATACCCTAATAGAATCTTCACTTACAACAACAAAATATTGTCCACTTGTATCCCAACAAACTAATTTCAAAGGCTTTGTATGCCTCTAAAATAATAAACATATTAAAGATACTAATCATTTTCAAGTCTTTCTTTATCTGAATATGATAAATGTTTACAACAACTACAAATATTTCTAGAAAATATTTAAAAAATTAGAAGATATAGGCATCACATGTGGAAACTATAGATACCTTAAGTAAACCAATTTAAGAGAAACTAAGAGAATCAAAAAACTCAAAACATTCATCCAATATTGCTTAGAAGTTTAGTGTGGATAACAAAACATTGAATGTCAATGCAATATAACACAAAACATACCAATAAAGAATGCAAATTGTGCTCAGTCTCAACAAAAAATATTGATAAAACATCAGTGGCTTCAAGAAGTCTGCCAACTCCTATTTGAAATCGCACTTTACTCATACTACCCTACGAAGTAAGTGAAATCAAGAATAAGTCTTTCATAATTTAATGTGTACAACATGCTATCTAACATAGCACATTCATCGCGATTAATTAGACAGCTAAAAAGATTATACTTTATAAATTGTCCACCTTAAAATTCCTTGTGAAAATCCGTTGATTAACAATACAATAACACATTTCATTTTGTCCATCACAAGCGTAGAGAAAATAATTGTTTTGATGGAAATAAAGGGACATAGCAATTCCTAAATGACTAGTAAACGTTCTTAATGAATAGCTTGGTTGTAACAAATAAAAATGTGTTATAATGATTTGACCTATCAAACAAAAGATTTCAAGGCCACCACTCTTTAAGACAAAATTCCCATTGAGTAAATGCTTGGATGAAATCAACTTATAATGAAAATCCTACACCCAAATCTGTTATAAAATAAAAAATTAAAAATAAATAAATATGAAATTCTTGCATATGCCAAGAAGGTACCAAAACAACCCAATCAATGGAAGTGGTAGTAGGTGCTAGATGGCTATCATCTAGAAACTAGTGTACTTAGATAAAAGAAATGCTAATATTTGGAGGAAAACAAAATTATAATCCCAATATGTCACAAAAATAAAAGAGAAAATGAAAAAGCCAAGCATCATTTAGTGAAAGGTTGAATTGTTCATCTTCAAAGTTTAAGAGGACAACAATCTTAGAAAGTTGCAACAATATATCAATTATGACTCTAAGATCTCAATAAAACCTATCATGCATGTCCCTTTATCATTAGAAAGATGCAAAAATATAGCAAATCTATTGCTAATATCTTAAGCAAACCTATCTTGCAAGTCGCTCAATGGGCATTATTTGAGAGGGGATAATTGAACCATCTTTTAATTTTTAAAGGAAAAAAATACTTGACATCCAACTACCAAAAGTTTTGGATAGATTTAATGAAAGACACATGAATGGAACTTATTTCCACTATAGCTTAGTTCAGGCACACATTCACCTTATTTTCCAGAACAAAAAGACCATACCCTCACAAAATATTCTCTTACAACCGCAAAATATTCTCCACTTGTGTCCCAGCAAACTGAGGGCATAGGTTTTGTATGCCTTAGACATAATAAATACATTAAAGGTACTAGTCATTTCCAAGCCTTTCTTTATCTAAATCTGATCAATGTTTACAACCACTGAAGATATTTCGAGAACATATTTAAAAAAATATAACATATAGGCATCACATGTGGAAACTGTAGATACTCTATGTAAACCAATTTAATGAACAAAATCATAATATTCATCCAATATTACTTAGAAGTTTGGTTTGCATAACAAAATACTAATTGTGAATGTAATATAACACAAAACATACATGTAAAGAATGCAAAGTGTACTCAATCTCAACATCAAAAATTGATACAAGATTTTTTGTAGCTATTGAAAGAATTCTGCCAATACCTATTTGAAATTGCACTTGAATCAGACCACCTAGTGAAGTAAGAAGTCTACAAAGGCTGCAAGGAGTCTACCAATCCTCTTTTCTGCAGGGGCTACAAGAAGTCTACCAAGTCCTATCTTTTGCAAGGGCTGCAACAAGTTTACTAACTCCTATTTGAAAATACACTTGACTCATACCAACTTGTGAAGTAAGTGAAATCAAGAATAAGTCTTGTAGAATTTAATGTGTACATAATTTCATCTAGAATAGTGCATTCATCACTATTAATTACACAAAGATAAAAAACATATGCTTTATAAATTGTCCACCTTAAAAGTTCATGTGCAAATGGCATGATTAACACTACAATAACACATTTCATTTGCTCCATCACGAGAGCATAGTAGATCATTGTTTGGATGGAAATCAAGAGACATAACGTTTTGTAAATGACCGATAAATGTTTTAAATGAATAGCTTGGCTTTAAAAAATAACAATATGTCAGAATGATTTGACATGTCTAATACGAAAAAGGGTTTCAGGATAGTGGAAGAAAGATGAAAAATAGATGAAAACTAAATATAATTAATGGTATCTCACTTCAAACTTGACATATAGAACATTAATTGAAGATGTATATAGGAATGTAGAGAATTAAAAGGAAATTATTCCAACATTAAAGACAAAATGAGCATTCAAGACCTTTGAGGCTTGGCTTGGACTCAGTTGAGACCTGCTATAGCATATCTAAAAATAAGAGCGAGGCATCAACCAACCTAAGATACAATGCCCAAGGCCAAACTTACATTCAATGCCTAGGGCTAGCCATTACGATCCACCTTTAACGATTTCGTTACAAGATTAATCAATGATCACTTGAATTGTATAAATATGTATATATCACCATTGCTCTCTTAGAATTCTATTTAGTAGTTAGCTATAGCATAGCTTTGTTAGCATATCTCATCATAAGGAACTGACATATGACTATTTCACAACTCTATAGTCACTGCTTGATTTTATTCCTTTGAACTAGCAATAGTATTGTACAAATTTGAGCTACATATTGTCACTAGGGGATGTTCATGATTCTCTCTAGTTTACCCTCTAACACTCAACTTTCTAAATATTTATGCATTATCTTCTGATTTACTATTTATGTTGTGCAAAACTATCTAATTAAGTTATTTATTAAGATTACTACATTATACTATTATTTCATTGTGTACGCAACAAATACACTACTTTGTAACAATTATTTAGTTCATTATATTACCATGTGAATATTTATTCCTTGCCT
This sequence comes from Pinus taeda, assembly GCA_000404065.3. Classification (NCBI taxonomy): domain Eukaryota; kingdom Viridiplantae; phylum Streptophyta; class Pinopsida; order Pinales; family Pinaceae; genus Pinus; species Pinus taeda. Next base: position 151,735 of record APFE031701172.1, on the reverse strand, counting down.
AAGCACTTTTAGCCACTTCTATAAATCTAACAATTTTGTATAGGACTATGATCTTTTCAAATCCAAATTTCACTCTCTTCCTTCAAGGGATCAATTGGGTAAAATAAACTTGTTAAGAGATCATTGCTCTCTTATTAAAATTCTCCCAACCTATGTGGATTCATTATTTAAGGCTAAATTGTTGTTGAAGTTCAATCATATTATCAGAGCTCAAAAAAGTCTCTGACAAGTGCAATCATCTTTGGACCATAGTAGCAATTTTTGAAGCACCAATGGTGATTTGCATTGAATGTCCACATGGATGATATCCAAGTACAGGAAGCGAAAATTCAATCCTACTCTCCACACTCCAGACAATATTCAGTGGTACGAAATCTCAAACCCAATAGTCCTATGATTATCAATGATGCCTGCATGAAGAAATGTATTGGTAATTTCCCAGATTCTTGACAGAGTTCAAATGTCGATAATAATTGCTACATGTGTGAATGCTGGATCTAATCTATTTGGTGAATGCCCTACCTTCAAAGTTCAAGTGAAAATAAACATCGTGCAATTTTAAGTCAAGATCAACATTGAAGCATTGGATGGATGGTTGCAGAAGGTCAATACCTTATTTCCAGTCAATGACTTCAGTGGCACAAACAATATTTCCTTTTCTACATTAAAACAAACAACAACCACATTTAGTTGGTGGGAGTCTCACAGAAAATAGTGCACATACAATTCTCTTTGTCACAACAAGGCTTAGTAAACCCAATGGAGACCGTTGCACCATTGAAATGACTAGTCTACACAAGACTAAGGAAACAAGTTCCATGACATAATGGCTTATTTGGACAACTAGGAGACCAAATGCAATCAAATCCCAAGTATTGGAGTGGATCACATCACTAAATTTAAATCAATCTCAATTACTTCAATAGTACCCACAATTCCTCTTTCCTAATACAAATGATGCATCATTCGAGTCCCCTTTATAAACTAATAAATAAGCATTCCAGATCCATCTTACGTAGGGTCTAGCAAAAGTCGAGAGGAATCAAATCCCTCAAGATACAAACCTTTATTCAAGTTTTTTCACCTTAAGTTAATTGATCAATCATGGTGTTTGATAGATTCAAGGTTAGGAACAACTGTTTTGGTTACATAAACAAGTCTAGGGACAACCAATCTCACTAACATTGAGGAAGAAAAATAGTGCTTGTTCCACTCAAAATTTTCACTATGCAAACATGCTCTGCATTCCACCATGGAATCATGGATAATTGATGTTTAAATATTATGATTTATATGGCCAGTTTCAACTAACTCAACCTAGTGACAACACAACACTTGCAATTGTACACCACTAGTTTGTTGAATCTGTGTAAGGAACATTTGGTGACATATAATTTCATATTTTAGTGTAACATCAAGGCATGCAAGGATAAATTCCCCCTATCATGTGACCCCACTTGATATCTATGATTTGTTGCATGGAAAAATCTTCACGTCAAAGAACCATGGAGGGTACAAGTTGTGACCTCAAAGCATCATCCTAAACATTATGAATCAACTCTACAGAGATCCCAAGGTATTCTCAAATTTTGAATTATCTTTAATTTCTTCTAAAAAATGATGCAAGTTAAGCTATCAATTGAAAAAGGGCAACTTGTTGATTATCTTCCCACAAGTCACACAAAGACCATGGAATAAACCCAAATTTCCTTTGTCACGTAATATATGTTGTAGAAGTATAACAATGTGACTTTAGAGGAATACACAAACAAGGACCCAATCAGTGTTCTTCTAGAATAACAAGTCCCACGTTTAGTTGATATATCCCTAGAGAACCATTGCCAAATTGACCAATATATTGCAAATGCATCATAGAAAACATGAATATCAAGTGTGAAATCTAGGCACAGATATAGAAAGGATACATCATATTGAGCAGTTCACCCTATAGAAGCCCCATTGTGCTCATGGCACAGAAAGACAATACATCGTGCCTTTGCATGATCATTACGCCTTGAATAAAATCAAAGAACAGTTAATCAATTGCACACATTACCTTTGGGGTTTGCCTAGAAGCAAAATTTACTTCACCAGAATTGATCTAAAGTTTGGGTATCATTAGGCTCTGGTTGACCCTGAGATGTTTGCAAAACTACATTCAAGTAAAATGATGATTTATATGAATAGTTGGAAACGACATTCATCATGGGTTACCTCAATGACAATCTTCAACAAAACATGGGATGAGCACCTTCAGCATATTGTGAAAATCTCATAAACTCTGTGGCAACTCAAACTCCACCAATTTGGAAAAATGTTTCTTCTCAATAAAGAGAATTCACTACCTTGGATACATTGTTGAGGAATCAAGAGTTTGAATCAACCTAGAGAAGATATAGTCCAATCACAAGCTACCCCACCCAACATTCTTAAGCCATACAATTTTTTTTTGCATGGGAAAAATTGTATGATAAATTCACCTTGGTCGCCTTTCATGTCACATTTTCCAAACCAAATTTTTAGCAGCATCAAACATAGTTCTCAAATGGAATCAAATATAAAAATAAGCATTTGAAGAAATAAAAGACAAATTGTACTCCATTCCCAATTTTATAGCCTAATCTACAATAGACATTTGAAACCCAAATAATTGCTTCTAATGATGCGTTGGGAATAATTCTAATCTAGTTTAGTCACCCCATTACATAGAACTCAAAAACCTTCAATGATGTTTCCCATAATGTTAATCTTATGACTATGATTCTATTGAATTCTATAGTCTATCACCAAATGGAATGATTTCATACTAGCTAAGGATACAATTCTTCACTCTAATAGATCATTCAAAGACATACTTCAAGTTCCATAGCACATCCCCCATAACAAGTCTATCAATACCTTGCTCTACCAAACACTTATCTGTTGTTTCTCCAAACCTTCGCAAGGAGACATGATTTATTATATCCACAAGAGGAGGATCAATCATCTGGTCAAGCATTCCTCTTTTCTTCCAGTGCTTTTCCCACTATGCAATGTTGTTTGTCTCTCTTGGAAGAGCAGGATTTATCACAAGCCTTGCATTGAAAACCTCAATGAGCACCACACCAAAAGAATAGACAACAAACTTCTCAGTGAGTCGCTACCTTCAGAAATGCTTGAGATCAAGGCATCTAAAACTACCTTTCATAGCAGTGCTCACATATGTCTGGTCTAATGTATGTCTAGTTTTTGACAAACCAAAACTTGACACCTTAGCAAGAAGATTCTCATCCAGCAAAATATTTGTTTTCTTCACATCATGGTGAATATTCCCCTGTATTCCCTAGTATTAAGGTAATGGAGCCCTCTTGCCACCCTTATACATATTTCAAGCCTCTGTTTCTAGGAAAGAGGTGGAAGATCCATCCCATGCAAATGACTCCTCAAAGGCCCATTGACTATGTATTCAAAAACCAAAATAATTTCACAGCGTTCCTCGTAGTATCCAATTTTAGAAACAACATGGCAGTGTTGAAATTTAGACAACATCTCAATTTCTATTTGGAATTTGTGAGACCTTGGTCAGATCTGGGATAATCGCGTTGAAATACAACTTTGGTCCCATCTTCTAGTTCACCTTTATAAATATAAAAAAAATTTCCCATGTCGAGTATAGATTTTTCATCAAAGTTGTTGGTGGATTATTATATCTCTGCAAATGTAAAGGACTAGCCCATACTTGAAGGTGCAGATGAAACATAGCTACCAGTACCACTCTTGTGGGAACATGGGGAAACTTTGTTGGCCATAGTTTTTGAATTCCCACCATGCAAAGGAAGAGGCGACCATGTTGGAGGGGATTTCTTTCACTTCAAATTTTGGTGGATATACATGCAATACCATGTTTCTAGTATTCTCGGTGCAACAAAAGCTCCAACAATTGATCCAATAATAGGTCCCACTTCCCATTTTTTTTCCTTTGGAGGTCATAGGACTATTGCCATGAATATGATAGGGCTCATCAAAACTTCCAGCAAGATTGCTTATCTTCATTATTTCCAACCCATTTAGTATAGCATTAACATTGGTATTATCATATAGAGGACTTGCCAGCCCAACTTGGATCTGGACCAGCTTCACCCGAACTGAAGTGTTGGTAGCAAAGTCTCAATAAAAAGACACATCCAACCCCTTGCCTTGCTAGACATAAGAAAGTTCACTAATGCAGATTGGCCATTCCTATAGGCAATACAAATCAATAGATATATAGCTCAGCTACCAATATCACATAAATGCATCTGAACAAAATATGTGAGAATAGAGTCCACATTAAAAGTCCAATAAATGTTTAAATTTTGGATTTATAGTACACTCATAACCATTTCATGTTTTGTTGCATAGAACATGTTAGGATAACTAATGTCATTAACAAGAGAATTTTATTTCATAAAACTAGGATTAGTAGAAGAACTCTTAGTAGTAGTTTTTATCTTCAAATACTTTTGAACATTCTCCCAAACTCTTCACAAAGTATCATTCCTAGAACTGATCTTAGTTCCTCCCATATTAATCGTATATATTGTCTCCAGAGCTACATCAAGGAGTGCATATGCATCCACATGAAGAGCCCATTGAGGACAAAAATGGAGTAAGGAGAGAAAGCCTACCATACCCATAGAATGAGGTGAGCTACCACCTTATCAAATACATATCATGTGAGGGTTGGTATAGTGTGGTTTATGGGTATCATTTTAGGCTTCTTGAAGAATTAAGGTTTGGAGCAGAAACACCTCCTCACCACAAACTCAACATACCATACTTCCTTGTGTAATCAATGATAGACATAACCATAAAAGTGCAAGAGGGATACCACCAAGAGTTAGCCCACCATGGGTTAATTAGAATCATCATAGAAGATGCCCTCCACAACCTCAGAATTCCTATCCAATGGTAAATATTCATAGATATGTAGATAGAGGAGGATATCAAATCCCTCACATATGACATTAGTCCTATTGTCACTAAAAACGATAAGGAAGAAACGGAAATAGAGGGAGAATAAGTAGAGAGGGATGAAGATGAGATAGATGAGGAACAAGAAGAGGAAACCACAACAGAGGCATGGGATGTCAGGGAGGCCACTAGAGCTATGAAGGACATGGATATTGATTGAGTTGCTCAGAGGATGACCAACACTTTCAGTAGGGGGCTGATGATGGGCCTCATCATTGGGTAATTATATATTGGGTGTGGAGCATGATTATTTAGAGTTCTTTGTTTCAACCAGATGTATACCCCAAGAAGTTTGTACACCCCTCCAAGCGGGGGGGTGCGGGTGTGACTTCCCTCCCCCCCGCGGGTGTTCGGCGGGGCCAATCCCTCCTTGCTAGGGGGTCTGGGGACCAGTAGTCCCTCGGCAGGGGTTTCAAGGGTAGCGCCCTCGAAGCTGAAAACAAATGTAAAATCGCCTTGTAAAAGTATAGTAATTTCTAGTCAATCTAGGCCATTCATTAGGTGATGATATGATGGTAGAACTTATGTTTAGTTTAGGGTTTTTTGCCCTAGAAGGAAAACCCTCTCTTTTGTATGAGGGCATTGTATTGAGGTTATGTAATAGATGTGTATTCTCCAAGCGAGAAGCAAAGAGGTGAGACTGTGAGAGAAAACGAAGGATATTACAATGGATCTGTTGTAGGTTTTGTCTCCTCATTTTGCTAGATAATAGAAAGGAAGGACTAGCTATTCGGGGTGGACATAGCCCAAACTGGGTGAACCACGTATATCTGTCTCTCTGGTTTTATGTGTTTTCTTTGTTTATATTTTTGCAATATTTTATGTGCTCCATTGCTCTGTAATATATAATTTTCTAACAACTGCTATCAGAGTCGAAGGTCTATTTGGCTGATAAACTCATAGGAAAGAAGGGTGCCTGCTTCGAGTGGGAGCAATGGCGGAAGATGGTATGTTTAGGGTTGAGAAATTTAACAGCCAAAACTTCTCGCTGTGGAAGATGTAGATGGAAGATTATTTGTATCAGAAAGATCTGTACCTACCATTGGCCAGAAGGATGCTGATGAGTATGATAGATGAAGAATGGAACCTTCTCGATAGAAAGGCACTCGGAATAGTATGGTTGTGCCTTGTAGCATCGGTTACCTTCAACATTTCAAAGGAAACAATGATAGAGGGTTTGATTAAGGCGTTGGAGAAACTATATGAAAAATCGTCAGCCTCAAACAAGGTATTTCTTATGAAACGGTTATTTAATATGAAAATGTCAGAAGGTGGATCTATTGTAGACCATTTAAATGATTTTAATATTGTTAAAAGTCAGTTATGTTCTGTAGGGGTAAACTTTGATGATGAAGTTAGAGCTCTGTTATTCTTGTGCTCATTGACAAAAAAATGGAATGGTTTAGTAATGGCCATTAGTAACTCTGTTTCTGGATCTAGTACTTTAAAATTTGATGATGTTGTTGGTGCTATCCTTAGCGAGGAAATGCGATGGAAAAGCTCCAGTGAGACATCAGGTAATGCTTTGAGTGCAAAGCATGGGGGAAGAAAAATGGAAAGAGGAAAGAGCTCAGGATATCGCACTAAATCAAGGAAAGTTAGATCTAAGTCCAGATCAGGGGTAGTGTGCTGGAAATGTGGAAGGAAATGACACCTAAAGAAATACTGTAGATCTTAGAAGGGAAAAGAAGGAGATGGAACCCAAACAAACAATCATGAAGCAAATGTGATAGGTGAGGTGTTATAAGATGCTTTCATTCTTTATTTTGAAAATATCATTGATTCCTAGGTTGTAGATTCAGGGGCCTCATTCCATGACACACCTAATAATAAATACTTTCATGACTATGTTCCAGGATATTTTGGATAAGTTTGTTTGGGTGATGATAAACCCTGTAAAATTGTTGGAATGGGTAAGGTTCTAGTAAAACAACAGAATGGAAACCAATTGCTACTAAAGGAGGTAAGGCATGTTCCACATCTAAAGAAAAATCTTATCTCAATAGGGCAGTTAGGCAGTGAAGGTTGTGTGACAACTTTCACAGATAAAGCTTGGAAGGTTACCAAAGGATCCCTGGTAATAGAAAAAGGTGAAAAGGTTGGTACATGGTATTTATGCAATGGTATTTCTAACTCTGTTAATGCTTTAACTTCCAAAGGAGCAGATGCAGCATTATGGCATCATAGGTTCGGACGCACGAGTGAAAAGCGGATGAAGATTCTTCACTCAAGGAATTTTTTGTTGGGTTTGAAGAATGTTGATTCGGACTTTTGTGAGAATTGCATTTATGGAAAACAGAATAGAGTCAAATTTCTCAGAGTTGGGAAAGAAAAGAAGAGCGAAAAATTAGAGCTTGTCCATACAGATGTATGGGGACCTGCTCAAGTATCATCTCTCAGTGGCTCTCGTTATTATGTTACTTTTATTGATGATGCAACTAGAAAAACTTGGAGTTATTGTATTAAGAATAAATCTAATGTATTTGATACTTTCAAGAAATGGAAAGCTTTGTTTGAGATTGAGACAGGAAAGAAATTGAAGTGTCTCATATCAGACAATGGAGGTGAATATTGTAGAAAAGAGTTTCATAGGTACTGTTCAGAGCATGGAATTCGCAGAAAGAAGACAGTTCCAAGAACACCGTAAGAAAACGGTGTGTCAGAAAGGATGAACAGAACAATCATGGAGCATGCAAGGTGCATGAGATTGTATGCAGGATTCCCTTTACAATTTTGGGCAGATGCTATAGACATTGCTATTTATCTAATAAATAGAGGGCCTTCAAGTTCCTTGGATGGTGGTGTTCTAGAGGAAGCATGGGCACGCAAAAAGGTAAACTGCTCCTTTTCAAAGCCTTTTTGTTGTGAAGCCATTGTCCATATTAATAAAGAAAATAGAACAAATCTTGAGGCAAAGTCAAAGAAATATACCTTTTATTGGATATGGTGTTCATGATTTTGGTTATCACTTATATGATTACGAAAATCACAAAATCATTAGGAGCAGAGATGTAATATTCAATGAAAAGGTCTTGTATAAGAATCAGTTGCAGGAAAAGAAACAAGAAAAAGAAAACAAGGAATACATAGCTCTTGATGAAATCATAGAAAAAGTAAAAGTGTCTGAAAATAATAATAATAAAAAACCACAACAACAACAACCACCACAACAACACTAGGCACTCCAAACACCTGCAAGTGGTGTTAGAAGATCTACTAGGATAAGTATACCCCCTACATGATACTCTCCTTCATTATATTATTTATTGTTGACTGATTCTGGTGAACCCGAATGTTATGAAGAAGAGATGGACTCCTTAATGCATAACCAGACTTGGGACTTAGTCAGGTTGCCTGTAGAAAAGACTACATTGAAGAATAAATGTGTTTATAGGCTAAAGGAAGAAGATGGAGGGAAAAAAAGCTACAAAGCTAGACTTGTGGTGAAGGGGTTTGCACAGAAAAAAGGTATTGATTTTGATGAAATATTTTCTCCTGTTGTTAAAATGACTTAATTCAGAACTATTTTAAGTCTAGTAGCAGTTGAAGATTTGCATCTTGAGCAGTTAGATGTAAAGACAACCTTTCTCCATGGGGATTTGGGAGAAGAGATATATATGTAGCAGCCACAAGGATATGAGGTAAAAGGGAAGGAGAAACTAGTGTGTAGGCTGAAGAAGAGCTTGTATGGCTTAAAATAGGTTCCAAGGTAATGGTATCTAAAATTTGACAAGTTTTTTTTTTTAACAAGGTTATACTAGATGTCACTCTAATCATTATGTTTGTCTGAAAAATCAAAATGATGGTAGCTATATTATATTGTTATTGTATGTAGATGACATGCTTGTTGGAGGTTCTAACATGCATGAAATGAATGTACTCAAAAGAAAATTGGCAAATTCATTTGCAATGAAGCATTTGGAAGCTGCAAAACAAATCCTTGGTATGAGAATAACTAGAGACAAGAAAAATCAGAAATTAACACTATCTTAGAATTGGTACATACAAAAGGTGTTGGAAAGATTTAATATGCACAATGAAAAACCTGTTAGTACACCTTTTGCTAGCCATTTCAAACATGGTAAGCAAATGTGCCCAAAGACCCAAGAAGACATGGATTATATGTCTAAAGTCCCATATGAATCAACAGTTGAAAGCTTAATGTATTCAATGGTCTTCACAAGGCCTGATATTGCACATGTAGTGGGAGTTGTAAGCAGGTACATGAACAATCCAGGAAAGGAACATTTGATGGCAGTGAAATGGATTCTCGGATGTTTGAAAGTACCACAAATCAAGCATTATGCTTTGGTGGTTCAAACATTTCTCTATAGGGATATGTTGATGCAGATATGGCAGGTGACAGAGATAACAGGAGGAGCACTACAAGATATGTATTTACTGTAGGTGGAATAGTTGTCAGTTGGGTTTCAAAAATCCAAAGTGTTGTTGCACTTTCAACAACAGAAGCAGAGTACGTTCTTGCTTCAGAGGCTAGTAAAGAAATGATTTGTTTACAAAGGTTTATGGGTGAATTGGGTAAGAAGCATGATATGGGCACGTTATACAGTGATAGCCAAAGTGCCATTCATCTTGCAAAGAACACAACATTTCATTCTAGGACTAAACACATATAGCTCAAGTACCATTTCATACGATCAGTGTTGGAAGATGGAGAGTTGAAGCTGCAAAAGATACACACTAGCCAAAATCTGGCAGATATGCTAACAAAAGTTGTAACCAGGGAGAAACTAAGAATATGCTTAGTTTCAATTGGTCTTTAAGGATGACGATGAAGGTGAGAAACAACCAGGTCCAAAGAGGAGTCATTGTCCAACAAATGAAGCAACGATGGAGTTGCTACAATCATTCTCCATGTGGGAGATTGTTGGGTGTGGAGCATGATTATTTAGAGTTCTTTGTTTTAGCGAGACGTATACCCTAGGAAGTTTGTACACCCCTCCGTGCGGGGAGGGTGCGAGGGGGACTTGTCCCCCCCGCGGGCGTTCAGGGGGTTGATCCCCCCTAGCTGGGGGGTCTGGGGGCCAGCGGTCGCCCGACGGGGGTTTCGGGGGAAATGCCCGTGAAGCTAAAAACAAATGTAAAATTACCTTGTAAAAATACAGTAATTTCTAATCAAGTTGGGCCATTGATTAGGCGGATGATCTGACAGTAGAAATTATGTTTAGTTTAGAGCTTTTCCCCCATAAGGAAAACCCTCTCTTTTGTATGAGGGCATTGTACTGAGGCTGTGTAATAGATGTGTGTTCTCTGAACGAGAAACAAAGAGGTGAGACTGTGAGAGAAAACAAAGGATATTATAGAAAATCTGTTGTAGGTTGTGTCTCTCCATTTTGTTGGATAATAGAAAGGAATGACTGGTTGTTCATGGTGGACGTAGCCCAAAATAGGTGAACCACATATATCTATGTCTCTCTGGTTTTATGTGTTTTCTGTGTTTATATTTCTGCGTTATTTTATGTGTTCCATTGCTCTATAATATATAATTTTATAACATTATATGGGCCTCAATTCACCTCCTAGCTTAGTCAAACTAAATTTTCTCACAACTTATTACATGTTTTGATTATATTTTGTTTAATGAGATGAGTTAAAGTGAGATATTATGCCTAGTGGACTAATATGTAGAAAATGCAGGTTTGGAAGAGAAAATCAAGGAATTTTGGCAAAGAGTAAGGTTTGAAACTCGAATGGGACAAAGAGTAGTTCATCTCAAGTTTGGGAGTTGAGCCTCCCTAAATTTAAGGAAGTCGTCGGAGACTTTAGTTGTGCAAGTAGAGAGGCCTAGAACCTCATTAGGATTTGAATTTTTGTTGTACAATTCTAGCTATTTTCGAGCTCCAAACTTCTGGAAGACTTTTGATGTAATTTCATGTTTTGGTAATAAGAATGATTTTGTTCTTGATTCAGTACTAAGTTAACTCAGAGGGATGAAACTCTTGGGTTAGGGTCAAAACCTCGTAGCAAAGGCTCCTATTCTTGTATCTTTATGCTTATCGTAGTTTTAGAGAAACATGGTTAAAATGTCTTTAGATGTCATTCATTGGAAGTAGTGTAGATTTGATTAATTGTTTACTAGTTTGCTTCCATTTGTGCCTTACCTTAGTAGCAAGTTAGAAGGGATAATAGAATCATCACAAATCTATCAGTGGGTGTCTTGGCCTCACTTCCTCCCTTTGGGATCATGATTTGAGGAAAAGATCCTTATGCAGCCCGAAAAGACAGATTTCCATTTCTTTCATGATATTTAGAGTTTGTTGTACTTAAACTAGCGTTTGATCAGTTTTGCAAAGTAGGATTTCATTTCCATCTCTTCTATCTTTATTCTTGTAGTATATCTCATCCACGATTCCATGTTATTCAGTAATTTATTCATGCATGAGGTAGACAGTTAGTTCATTAAATTCTGTTTTTCTAGCTCATGAGAATTCTTCTTGTTTATATGACTTTTTGGAAATTTCACATGTTTGATGTAGAGCAGGTGCTTCAGATGTAGGCAGAGATCTCATAGCAATCAACCACACTTCAACTTTATTCACCCATAGGCATTCCTTTTTTTCATCAAAACCTTCACCAACTTCGTCATTTTACATAGAAATTTCCTCAAGCATTTTGAGCAAATCCAACCATCTCCTAAAATTAGTTTTGGGTTCTGAGTGATCCTAGGCCTTTTATCACTCCATTCCACCCATTAACCACCTTCTCTAAGCCTTCCATCACCTCGAACACCCATCATTTTTCTCATAGCTTCATCTTGTAGAAACACAGGGAATCGTGTAGGTTTCTAGTACATCCTGTAGGTTTTCTTGTAGGGGCCTGGTTTGAGGCCGAATTGAGAGAAAACATCTAGGAAGCCTCCCAAGGTCACCCAAGGGTATCTAAAACCTTCCAATCATCTTCTGAACCTTCACGCCATCCATCAACATCCCTAAACCACCTACCACATCACCAAAAGAGATTAGTTTGCACACTTGATTTTTCATGAAAATCATAAAAAGAAAAAACATATTTATTACAGTCCTTTACATGCATAACAATTGTGTTTGATGTTTTTAACTTCCATGCTTAGGATAGTGGCATTTTTTTCATGTTGATTTAGCATCATTGCAAAGCATAGCTCTTAGCAGTTAATTAGGAAATCGTGTGCCTTAGCATTGAATTTCATTCCTTTTCATTATTGTAGTAGATCAGGTCTCTCTTAAGGTAGATTTCTATTCTTTCATCAGGGAACCAAGCTTCTTCTGAATCCATAGAAGTTTGGCTTGCAAACCCCAGTGGTCTCTCACCATCTTAATAGTGACAAAAGGAAAAACCATCATTTTTACTTCTGCATGCAGCACATTCACCTCCAAGTTTGTACGAACCCTAGGTTGATAAAGTAAAGCTCGTAGCCCAAGAGTTGCAACATTCTTGCTGCAATATTAGTGTTCGTCAGCACACAGATTCAACTCACCTTAATGTTGGAAACTAAAAAAATTATGGAATACTACATTGGAAATATGACGATCTAGTGGAATGCATTGGAAGAATACATTTTCTCCATTAACTTTAACATTATCAAGCTTTCATTTCTGTATCTCGAGATATTTTATCCCTCTCAACACATGGTATATCCCGAGTAAGAAGAATCTATGTAATTATATGGAAAGACATAAGATTGAATTTATTTATATATGGAAGAACATGATAGTTGATATTAAATATTTTACGGGGATTATTCTTAAAATAATTATACATGTTCACAAATTTTAAAGCTCAACTATATGAAACATGTTTATAAAAATGATATAGGGGTGGAAATTCAAATATTTATTAGTTATTAATATTTTTCAATATTACATATAAAGCATATGTTGAGTATGAAAGGAGTTACACATATCCCTTACAATAAATTATAAAAATTTAAGTCGAGAGATAAAAATAAAAATAATTATTGATTTTCCCAAAAGGCGTTTTATTTTATCACTTAAAAATATAAAGATAAAATTTTCCTATCACATTTCCTTCTAATATAACAGCAATATATGAAGTTCATAAGAAAATGAATTTTTTAATTTTTGAAATGATAAAACTACTTTGTTTATTGCATTGAGAGGCACATTCTATAGCTCCATGTATGACCAAGTTGTGTAAGTATCTCATGTCTACACATTATACAAGCCCCCAATATGACCGAGATGTGTAAGTATGTCATGTCCTCAAAAAATAATAATTTTTTTTTTTTACTAATGTCAGCGAAAACATTAGCTTGAATCTTGAATTATATATAACTTGATTCTTTAGATTATACATAACTTTTTAAACTTATTAATGGATTAATATCAATTATTAAAATATAATTATGTATTACTATATATAATTTGAATGGATAATAAATTTACTTTTAACAACTAATTTTACCACATTAAAATTCCAAATTAGGTAAAATATTAAGCATCTTTACTAAGATTTACTAAAGCCAATACCATATCTTAAATCAAAGGAAAAGGGTAATTCAACAAAAAGAATCCAAAATCTTGCTCCAAAATCCTTTTTATATTTCTTTTAATTAAATATTTGTGAAATGAATCTTTAAAGGGAGAAAACATATCCTATGGATATATTAAAGTATTTAAAGACAAATATTTGCACATCAAAATTCTAATATTTATCAATATTAATTTGGTGTAGTTATATTATAATTTTATTTTTTTTAACAAATTCGGCTACTGGATTACTCTTTCAAAAAAGAAAAAAAAATGGAGACATGCTCCCATTACATCAAGCCAAAATGGGAGAAGTCATCCTAGAAGAGAAAGAGAGGGCAAACAATCCCTATCTTCCAAGCTCTTCCCCTTTTGTTACTGAGGCTACTAATTGAACTATCCTTAAAAATACTTACATACTCATTCAACAATAATTTACACCTACATAACGTGAAATACTAGTAGTAGTAAGACATTGCAGAAAATAGAAGAATGAGGTGATTACAATTAGTATTTGTTGACTGAGGGATCGTGATGGGGCAGAGTCCAATTCTTGTTGCTTTGAGCATTATAGTTTTGTCATGTCTGATTAATAAGTAAATTCTTCCAATAATTGATTGTTTCCTCCAAATTCCTGCACTTTTGTTTTAGTATAGACATTTCTTTCCGTTTCTCTTCCATTTGTCTCTTTAAGAAGGAATTCTCAGATTTTGTTTCAAATTTGTAGTCTTTGATCGTTTCTGTAACCTTATCAATCATGAATTTGTTGGCTCGATAGACTGCGCAGTTTGCACACTTTGGAACATCTACAAGCAAGTTCCAATCCATTTTTCCTTAAGGGAGAAGGTAACAAATCCAGTACAGAATAAAGGGGGAAATAAGACACAAAGTGAAGAGACAAAGCAACCTCTGGGCAGACCCGCGAAGTCTCATAGCTACCAGAGAGAGGGAAACCAGGCAGAAACCATACAAGTTGTGTGAAAGCTAAAGAATCTAGGAGGCAGGGGCCACCAGAGTTGTACGATGGGAGGGGCAATAGGAGGTACACGAAGCCAAAAGGTTCAGATACTCCTCCAGAGATGTGCGAGGACAGAGGGCCCTATTGCTACGCAATGGCAATAGGAATTGGAAAACATCCACTAGAGCTGCGCGAAGGGGAGGGGCAAGGCTAAGACAGATTAGATAAGCACGACCCCCTAAGGGGCACATCAATGAAGACAAAGGAGTAGGAAAGGGAGGGAAAAGATGCCATCGATAAAATAAGATAGGCAGAGGGGAAAAATATATTATTACTTAACTTGCCATGTGGGGGAAAAGAACATTATATTTTCATGGGAAGTGTGAGTAGTTGTAGTTCGCTTGACAGCCATAGACTAAGTATCCTGTCTATTTTTAGATATTTCCTTGGATTTCCTAATCTTTTGAGATCTAACCAATCGAGTCGAAGTGACTGTTACCCACCTTGATGTTCCCTCTTTGGTTTCAATTATATGCACATTGAGAAGAGAGATCCTATGGGGTTGATTTATGAGAAATCACATTATCAATTCTAGATTCACCCATAGGATAGTTGATAGCCAAATTCACTTTCATATCTACAGTATCATTATTTTCTCGAAGAATATGATTGAAGGTGAATTCACCTAGAAATTGCAAATTTTTTACAACCATTTTTGTTATTTGTCTCAAGGTCTTGTTCTTGGGGCTTCTTCTTTCCACCATCGATTGGATTATTATAGAAGAGGCCCCATTATGACCAGATTCTTCATACTTCAATGCCTTAATATTCTCATTCCAAAAAGGAGGCCATATGCTTTTGCCCTATTGTTGGATAGTTCTCCTAATCCCCATTCATAATTGATAGGATTTTTCCCTCCTAGGTCAAGAATTAAACCTCTCATGCCATCCTTGCCTGGGTTGTACTTAGAAGCACCATCAGACAGTAAGCAGGGTCTATTTAATTTTTTTTTCCATGTTTTGAACTCCTCTTTATTGTTTTCTCATCACGAATTCTACCCAGAATCTTTCCTCGTGTTGCATGTGATTGGCATCTATTGCATTAACTCCTTTAGAAGTGATGACTTCTAACGACATGCTCCAAGTTGTTTCAAGGACTGTTCTGGAGTTTGGGGAGCGATCTTTAAAGATGCTATGGTTTCTTGCTAACCAGATTTTCCAACACATAAATGAGGGTAGACTCAACCAATATGTTATGAAACCAGCTCACAAAAAGATAGTAAAGATAGATCAACGCCTTACAATTCAGCCTCTTCAAGGGGGCAACCTCGTTTACATTACATAAATGAACAATTCTTGCATGAACAAATGAAAAGACCTATTTTCTATATATAGGAGCCTGAGGGGTCATAATATAATCGGAGCCAACATAACAATAATAATGTAAGAGCACAATAATAACAATAGTGGGCTTCTATGGGGCACAATAGTAACGATATGGACACTAGATGTGTGCATCAATACAATAAGGGAGTTGTCCTAATAACAATAAGGGATTACACTAGTAGTATAGGGGCCTAACATGCCCCTCTCCTTCAAAAAGTGTTGTCCTCAACACTTGATTAGTTCTTGATGCTTCTGTCTAAAATTCTTGTCATCCCATGTGGAATCTTCAGTGGGTAAGTTCTTCCACTTGATGATATACTCTGAAATTGATCCATTTCATAGTTGTCGGGTTCTTGTTTCTGTGACTACTCCAGGTTCCAACATGATTTTTCCTTCCTCTTCAATTTCTGGAAATATTATTTGAATTGGGATCTTCTACAACTTTTGAATAAGTGGCCATACTTCTTGATCCTTCTTCCATTTATCCCTTGCTT
The DNA here is from genome assembly GCA_000404065.3 of Pinus taeda. Classification (NCBI taxonomy): domain Eukaryota; kingdom Viridiplantae; phylum Streptophyta; class Pinopsida; order Pinales; family Pinaceae; genus Pinus; species Pinus taeda. The sequence continues at coordinate 135,420 of APFE031701172.1, read as the reverse complement.
CATTTATCCAATCTGGTTGGATAATAGAAATAGCACAAAACAATGCTTCCACATCCTCATCCTTTCTTGAGAGTGCACCTGCAACAAAATTTTGCTTCCCTTTTCTATAGATGATGTCAAAGTCATAAACGAACATATTTTGTGACCCATTTTTTTTGTTCTTCTAAAGATAACAGTTGTTCTAAAAAGCATTTAAGACTATGATGATCCATTTTCACCTTGAAGTGTCTTCCCATACGGTAAGGTAGCCATTTCTTAAGTGCATATAATATTGCCAACATTTCCTTCTCATAAATGGCTTGCTTGAGATGTAGCAGTAAAAATACCAAATCACCTACATCAAAACATTTTTCATTACAATGTTGATCTACCCGTTGTTTCATTCGATTTTGCACCAAAGTGGCGTTATCCTTTAAAAGTTGGAGAACTTGTTGTTGATGCTCGATGTAATCTTTCACTGCTTGAAGCTTTTTCTTCTTGATATGTCCTTCTATATTTAGAGTTTGAGGAGTGGTAATTTCTTCCAATCCTTTACAAGATCTGGTCGGATTCATTTCTTGAAGCTCGATGTGATCTTTCACTTCTTGAACATTTTTCTTCTTGATATGCCCTTCTATCTTGATAGTTTGAGGAGTGGTAATTCCGACCAATGAATTACAAGATATGATTGGATTCATTTCTTCTTTCTCAATGTGATCTTTCACTTCTTGCACCTTTTTCTTCTTGATATGTCCTTCTATCTTGAGATTTTGAGGTGTGGTAATTCTTGCCAATGCTTTACAAGATATGGTCTGATTCATTTCTTCTTTCTCTGGGGTTGGGTCCTGGCGTATATCCTCTTCTTTTGATGTTTCTTGATCCTTTTCTTCCTCCTCTTCATGCTCTATGTAAA
>APFE031701172.1:75507-93766 GCA_000404065.3 Pinus taeda | reverse complement strand
GGAAAACACTTGGTCTCTCATAGAATAACGTGTATTTAGAGAAGGATTGCTCTTGTTTGGTTTGTTTGTCACTAGAGAGTCTTAGACTCCTAGGGAGGTTAGGTTTGTCCGCAAAAATAACTCTTTCCACATGACAAACACTATGCTACCTTCATATAGTCACCTTGCCAAATCACCGATGTATGGCTTCAATCGACTGCCATTCACCTTTCCTAGGAAGGGATCTCCATTCAATTTAACCAAATGAATTGCTCCATCGTCGGTAATCTCCTTAATGACATAGGACCCTAGCCAGTGCATTCTGAATTTTCCTGGAAATTTATCAAACTTGCTGTCATATAACAAAAATAGATCATTTACCTTAAAGGTATGCAGCTTAATGTGCCGATCATGCCATGCTTTTTCGTGTTGCTTTGGACCTGTTGGTACAATCCAGCTAGAAATCTTTCTTCCTCAAGCTTAGCAAACCGTGCGAACCTCTCTTTCAGGGCTCCATCATCTGTCATACCCGCAAGTGCCACTATTCATAGGCTAGGCACAATGTATTCCACGGGCATCATTGCTTCAACACCGTAAACAATCCTAAAGGGTGTTTTTCCAGTCAACATTTTGCATGTCGTCCGATAGGCCAATAGTACTACGGGTATGCGCAAGTCCCAATCACTTCACTGAGCATTGCAAACCTTGGTCAGTGCATTCTCCAATACCTTATTAAATGCTTCCACTGTCCTGTTAGCATGTGGGTGATAAGGCGTGCTTTTCTGGTGATATACATGAAATTCCTCCGTCAGTGCACTGATTGTTTTGTTTAGAAAGTGCATACCATGATCACTCATCAAAATCTTTGGACACCCAAATCACGTTAGTACATTCTCAAAGAAGAAATACGTAGCAGTCGCGCCTATGGAATCCTTCACAGGCTATGCCTCCGCCCATCGAGTCAAATACTCAGTCAGTTGTGATAATGTACCACACTCCCACTTCTTTCCTTGGGGTTGAATATGTCCCACAAAATCTATCGCCCATTTCTCGAAAGGTTGCAACGTCATCTGTGGGTTCAGAGGCAGCTCATCTCTCTGTGACAGCCTGCCAGTCCTTTGGCACACATCACACACCTTGCAATAAGCTTTTGAATCCGGATAGAGGGTTGGCCACCACAACCCTACGCGTAGGTATAATATTCTATGTGGTCACTCTTCCTGCACAATGGCCTCTCGCGGTGCCCCCATGAGTGTCCGCAAGGATACTGCTCCTTTAAAACTCCAGTAAATATCGCCATAATACTTCATTAGACCCCATTTTGTACAGATGTCTGGCAGTGAAAAAAAAAAATTCCGTGCATACCACTAACTCATTTTTCTGTTGGACAGTGTAACTTTCTAAGGTAGTTCTTGTCGTTAGGAAGTGTATGATGTCTTCGAAGTGTCCATCTGCAACACATACTACAAATAGTTGTGCGTCAGGTAATCCCTCCTCCAAATTAGTGGGCTCTTCCCCTGTTTCGGTGCGTGACAAATGGTCTGGTACTGCATTCAGTCGTACAGTCTTCACAATAACTTCAAAACCATATTCCTGGAACAATAGCAACCACCTACAGATTTCCCCCCCAAAACAAGCTTATTGACCAGGTATTGCAATGCAGAATGATCTGTATACATCTTAAAATGTCCACCCAGAAAATAGTGCCTAAACTTCTGGAGCACGTATACCATGGCTAACCCTTCGCACTTGGTGGTGGCATAGTTCTTCTCAGCCTTGGATAACCTCCTGCTTGCGAATTCTACAGGATGGTCCAACTCGCCTCCGTCAGCCTGTGTTAGTACTGCTCCCAATGTTATACATGACGCGTCTACATGTACATGAAACTCCTTCTTCCAATCCGAGAAGACTAAAATCGGTGCGGTGACCATTTTTCCTTTCAATACATCCAAGATTTTTTGACAATCCTCGTTCCAATAGAACGTAACATCCTTTTTCAACAACTTCTCCATAGGCACGGTGATTTGGGCATATCCCTTGATAAACTTCTTGTAGTACCCAGTATGTCCCAAGGTTGCACGCCGCTATTTCACACTCCTCGGTGCCTCCAAGTTAAGTGTCACTGCAATCTTCATGGGATCTACCATCAGTCCCTATCTACAAACCACATGACCCAATAAAGTCCCAAAAGGCTCACAAAAAAGGAATTTCTTCAGATTGAGCGCAATCTAGTACCTTCGACAAGTATCTAGCATCAATCGCAAACTTGCCACATGGCGTTTCACCAAACCAAACACAATCCAGTCATCAAAGTACACCTCTAGAAACATATGAACAAATTCTTTGAATGCAACAATGACTACGCGCGAAAAAATCGTAGGCACATTATTCAATCCAAAAGGCATTACAATGTACTAGAAACATCCCCATTCAGTTGCGAAGGTTGTCTTACTTCTATCTTCAGGCATGATTTTGATATGATGGTACCCAGAGAACCCATCAGTGAAGGAGTATGCTTCCTGGCCACCTACATTATCCAATACCTCATTAGTGAATGGAATCGGGAAAGGATCATGTACACAAGCGTCATTCAACTTCCTGAGATCTATGCATATCCTTATTTCATCCTTCTGCTTCCTTTGTTGTACCACCATTGGGCTCACCCAATCATATTCTTCAACGGGATCAATGATGCCTACCGTGAGAATCTTGTCTAGCTCTAAGTGAACCTTCTCCTTATACTTCAGATTGAGATGGTAAGGTGTTTGCTTAACTATCTTCGCGCCAGTTTTTAACGTGATCTTGATAATGCCCAGGTATCCTACTATCCCATTTAAATCCGTGAACTTGGTAGGGAACAAATCTTGGTATTCGCAGAGCAATTCAGCGACCTTATCTACCATCGCGTCATCCCAGTAATCTCCAATCTTCGTGAATTTGGGCTCCGCCTCTGTACCAATATTTATTTGTTTCATTTTCAGTGGCGTGGTTATATTAGGATTCTCGATTTGTGGTCCCTCGACCTCGCAGTGACCCTCGATTTTAGGAATATTAAGCTTTTGTGGGTCCTCGTCTTCTTTTTCAGCAGTCACATTATAGCATTCTAGCGTGTGGCTCAATTAAGTGGTCCAATCGGTTTGAACCAGATCCAAAGGATCCTGTGGCATCCTAAAGTTTGTTGCTTTAACTTCTTGTAGCGCTTCGTCAACATAGTCAAACTCGTCTTCAAAGCTGAAAGTCAATATGAATCCTTTGCGCAGAATATCCCATTCACCTTTGCCATGGTGGAGCTTTGTCTCCAAGTACCAATTCATCGAAATGACATCCAAGGTATGACAGAACAAGTGGACCCATTCAGGTTAGGGATTCGCTCCATAAGCCTTAGGACATTTGGGCAAGTGTACGTGCGGATCATTCTTCCCGTCATAATTTTTTGTCATTCATACCTTCGGCTTCCCAAAGCGTGTTCGCATCATCCTCCTACACGCGCTAATCGTCAAAACTACTCTTGTGTGTACCCCACCATCTCGTGGGTGTCGCACGCAGTGCCCAGTCCAAAGCCTAGAAGCACTGCTTCTCTGGTACTTCCCTCTCAAATGCATCCAAAAACACATCCACATCATAAGTGGGAAAAAATTTTACTTCTGATGACACACAGCACAGCGACCGGGTCATCATGTTGCAGCTTAGCATGGTTACTTCATGTAGCCGATTCTGTGAGTGCTCTAAATCTTCATCAAAGTCTGAGGTGCAGGAACTCTCGCGATCCCATGTAATTCGTCCATCTGCTATCGGATTCACCTAATCTTGGTCTCGCGCTTATATATGCAGTCTAAATTGTCATCGCTTTAGTAATGGCGGACTGGTTCAGTATAGCACGATCCTTCAGTAGGATCTAGGGGTACTATTACGCGAAGCGATTTCTTTTCAAATATCATCTTTCGCTTCTTTAGGTTGATTACTCCATTCATGTCAGTAGCTAAGTCAACGCCAAGGAGCACAGGGTAGGTGTTGTTGTCATCCACAATCTCTATCACTTCAAAGTCAACCAATGCATTCACGACTTCAATGTCTACATTTACTCCTTGCAGCCGTCCCATGGGGATGATCTTCTGCTGATTTTCCATCCTTAACTGAATTGGAGACCACTGCAACGGGGGTCTCCCCATCCACTCCCAAGTCTTCTTTGGTAAAACATTCGTGTCTGATCCCAGATCCAGAATAACTTGATCCGTTTCATATTCTCCTATCTATGCGGTCAGTCTCATATCACGCCGTGTCCTTGCTTTATGCTTACCAATCTTTCGTACCACACGCGGTTCACCCCCAGTGTTTCCGACAGATCTATTTATAAGTTCCTGTAGCCCCTTCACAATATTGCTATCACTTCATGTAGGTCTCTAGAAATGTTATAAGCACAGAAGGTTCTATTTCCTGAATAGGCTTATCCCGGCTCCTTGAGGTAGAGGCCTCAGTGAATCTCTTCTTTTCTTCCATGAACGTTTCACGTGCGTGCTCCAAATAAAATTTAGCCTCCTTCGCACAAGCTTTGCAAACCCATGTGTGATGCTCAGGTTGTTTCCACTTATCATCGCCCATTGCAGTTCCACTTCAGAGCACTATATTCACATTTGGATCCTCTTCACGAGGCTCAGCCCTCATCATCTGCAGGTTCTGAGTGGGCTGAGGTGGTAGCACCCCTTTGTCGCGTATCCTCGCTATCAGCGTAGGACAGTCCTCCGTCTCGTCATCAAACTGAGTACAATATTTACACAATGGACGCGTTGGGTTAGTGCATTCACAAGCATAGTAAACTGGTCCTCCACAATTGTAACAGATTAGCAGTTCTCGACCTCTTCTAGGTCCTCCTCTGCCTCAGCCTCATCTGCACCCTTGAAAGTTTGTTCGCGTCATCCCAACGCTTTGGTCAGGAGGCCGCGTTTTTTCCTGAACTCTATAGGTAGGTGTTCTATCCACCATCAATTCAAAAATTTGGCAGTTTCACTCATCATGCCCTACCGACCTACAAAAGTTGTAGAATAGTTGTTGCGGTGTTTGTACAAACTTCTGTAGCAAATGACAGTTATCAGTCGATGTTTCCCTGCTACCTAACATATAGTGCACCACAAAGCAGGCCCTATGCTCGGTCTTGCTTGGGCTTTCGGCCTCAAAGGAAACAGTCCTCCTCTTGCAATATAGTTCGCAAAGACCGAGCAGTGGTCTTTGTCATGCCCCTGACCTTTACATTTCAAGCACCTTATCTCTTCACACACCTTCGGTCAAACTGTTTTATCCAGCTTTAAATTTTTCATTTCGAGGCAAAGATTTTGCAACTGCGCATGGATCTGCGGAACCCCCAGATTCATATCTTGCATCGATATTTCATGTAATATTATTGCAATCTCCAAGGCCTCTTCCTGAGTCGTAATCTTCTGTTGTGACAGTGCAACCCTTAGGTGTGGCAAGAGCGAAGCCACAACCGCTCGCGGTGCTGTCCATCTGTTAAGTTCATATTAGCTTTGCGAATTTTACACTTCAATCTCTGATCCAATTCCCGAGGTGTCTCACTTGGTTTCATCGCGATTTCCTTGAACCCCACAATTGACTGCACCTCAGATTTAGGTCTTTTGAACTCTTTATTCAGCGTGTTTTGGATTTCAGCCAACCCAGCATTTGGGTTATCGTTAGAGTACTTAATGTACCAAGTTAGCACGTGATCCTGCAAAGTGCTAACCAATGTTTCCTTCTTAATGTGATCGTCTGTGATGCCCTGAGCTTCCCATACAACTTTTACGACGAACCAGAACTAGTTCGAATCCTCATTTCCCAAGCCCTTAAATAAAGGCAGCTTCACTGAATTCGCCATGTTGAACTATGGTGGAGGTGGTGATGATGTGGGCGAAATCGCAGGGGGCGATGGCGGTGAAGGTGGAGGTGGTGTGGGTCGAGGTGGTAGTCGTGGGAACCCTCGCTTTATCAACTAAACTGCACTTTGCAGAGAAGCCTGCGCTACTCCCTATTTGTCACTTAAAGGAGGTGAAATTAGTGGGCTATATTTGGGACCCTTTCTTTCTTCATTTTTGTAAGTCTTTCCACTTCGCATAGCTCCTGACATCAAGGTAACTGCATAACCCGTTTTTCACACAATAACATCTTAATCCAAGTGTTTAAAGACTTCAAGTACTTACCTCGCAGACCTTTGAAAAAGTGTCACTCTGCCTCACTGTAACTAACTGAAGTATCGACCACAAATTCAGTCATAAATCCTCCTATGATACGATCGAGCCAATGATCAACAACGCGAGTGATTTTATACTCAGAGGCTTCCAGTCTCTGTACTAACTCCTAGGTCCAAATAATAGAACCGTCAAGTCTCCACCTTCCTTGGCTATCTGCTAGCTTTGCGATCCACTCGTATAACTCATTTAGGAAGGAAATAAAAAGATCTCGTGGTTTTCTATATATAGTTACCTGTCCAGCCATTGTTCCTTTGTTAGCCACCGATTTATGTTCTCGTGTGCCACAAATTCGTGGATTTTCCTATTCAACCAATCTTCGACCTCTTTCTTAGTTGGATTCCAATGATACAACATCACACATCTCTTATGATGATTCTGGTCGCGGCAACAGAACCATTTTTTGGCTTCGTGGGGCCTGACCCAGGTCAATGTTAGTTAGAAAAACAAATCCCTACACTATTGGCTTCTTCGGCATCAGCCCGTGGAGTGTAAACTGAAGTCTCACCCAAAGCAATATGGGGGGATGCTGGAACCAAGTTTCCGCACTCTGAGATGGTTGTGATGTTGGTTTTTACCCTCAGCCCCTACTTTCGCGTAGGTCACTAAGCCTTAGGGCTCTCCAATCTACCATTTATTCTACCCTTCAGTACCTCCACAAAGGTGTACGATTGACCTTTGTGCAGCCTTAACCCATGATCCAGGTATTTTCGCGTAGCTACAAAAATGTACTGTATAGGTTCCCAAGTTATCTTAAGTGTTCTACTTATCTTACTAATCAATCACAGTTAGCACTGCATAAATTGATATTCTTGCTTGTGCTCAATTAACCAATATAATCACATATATTTGTACATCATATAAACATTGTAAATTAAACCCAAAATGCAATATAAGCAGATGCATTAACAAGAAAAAAATACAAACTAATTGCGGAATACTTCTCTTTATTGCTATATTTGAGTTAATATAGACTCTATCCGCCCTGTGCACACAGCTGCAGGGGTCCACACACTCAGCTGCAGACTTCCACCCTATGCCTCCGCGCACTCAGCTATAGAGCCTCTGCCTACGCTAAGACCCGAGAAGACTTTGACTCTAATTCTTAACTCCTTACTTCGTTCTTCTCTATCAACTTAACTATTTAGAGCTTACTTACTCAGCTCCTTTTTATACAATCCCATGGTCCGCGGACCATGGGTGGATCTTTACAGTCGAATTTACACTTTACAAAATAAGGGCGGACAACCCTTTATGACTCTTGACACCTTTGCGTTCTGCGACCACAAAATGCAGAGACTTTACAACTTTATTACAAAATTGTCCCAAAACATGGGCTTTTAGCCCTAAAAATTTCCTTGGGGGAACTGGTTCTCAACACATAATTTGTCCATTTTTCTATGAGTGGTAGTCCCTTCACCATGCCTTTCCTATGTAGTAAATTCAAACCTAAAAAGTTGAGATGACCAAATCTCAAATTCCATAACCAGTTTTCATCTTTTACCTTTGTTTGAAAGTTACTTGTGTGACATTTTCCTCTTTTATTCCATTCTCTTGTGAGTTCATTGAGAGTTGTGCTTGTGCACCTTCTTTCTGCAAATCTGATTTCAATTTTAGGGGAAACATTCTATTGTTTGTCATCTGAACCTTTGCAATCAATTGTTTGCTTGGAGGCCTATCCAAAATTGTGCATACATCATTTTGAAGAAGACATTGGGAGCCCTTTTGCATAGTTTTCCAATGCTTATGAGGTTATGCTTCAGACTGAGAACAAGTAAACATCTGAGATGTACTTTTTTTTCCCTTTCTTTGTTAGGATATAGATCTACCTTTTCCCATGACAGAGACTTTGCTATCAGTTCCTAATGTCACTTCATATTTCACACTTTCATCTAAATTGGAAAACATTTTTATGTTTCCTGACATGTGGTTGCTACACCCTGAATCTAGATACCATATATCACTCTGTTTTTGTTGTGCTACATTACAAGCTAAAAACATGCTATCATGGTTCTGATTTTCTTTTGTGAAATTTACACTTTGTTTGTTACTAATGTCATATTGCTTCTTTCTACATTCATTTTCATAATGACCATACTTCTTACAATAATGACATTGAACTTGAGATTTATCATACCTTTGACCTTGTGCTTGATTTTGGCTTGGGCCTTGACTCGAATTTTGATCGCTGCCTCTTCCACTTGAGCTTGAAGGGCTGCTTCTTCCACCTTTGTGTGGGCTTATTCCTCTTCCTCTATCATATGATCTTCCTCTGCCTCGACCTTGACCAAATGATACTTGTGTCTTGAAGGCATGCTCCAATGAGCATGTTTCTCTATTCAGTTTATGTTCATGAGAAATCAGTGATGCATTAAGCTCATCCCCTTTGTCTCTTTTATGGCCACAACAATGGCATCAAACCTCGCTGGCAGCTTTTCAAAACTTTCTCAACTATTCTCCTTTCCTCAAGTGTCTCACCTATTAGGGCCTAAATCTACCTCAGGCTAAGAAAGTCAGGTCTAGGGTAACATCAAACCACGCTTAACCTGGTAGCTAGCCCTACTAAGTCGGAAGAGGGCTCTCTCCTTTTCAATCTTAAGAAAATATAGCAAATGAGGCTTGAGATGACTAATGTAAAGACTAATTTTAAGCTAGGTATATGCTCAAAGGAGTTTGATTGAGTTTTATGTTGGTTTTGCTGGATCAAAGTGAAAGGCAATTTTAGGTCTAGGGAATGGACTCAGTCTTGCAGAGGTTTCTGTGGGGCGAGGTAGGCAAATGCTTTAGTACTTTTCATTAAGTGAAATGGAGATTCTTAATACTGGTGAGGAGTTGGAGAGGGCATGAAAGTATCAGGGATGCTCTTCAAACAATAGAAAACATGAAAAGTTAAACAAACCCTAAGGTAGAGCACCGCAACATCAATGATTTCCACCTTTATACTTGATTCATTTAGTTAAGCTGAACAAAGAGAGATAATGGCACACATAAAACACATGATAACTTGAATTACAGAAGGAGAAACAATACTATGTCACCTTGCCACAAGAATCCCACAAAATGTTGCAAACCCTAGTCTATTTCCTTGCCAAACTGCAGAGATGAATGTACAATGATGCTCAAAGCTTTCACAAGATTCCAACCTTGACGAATGACTAAAAAAACACATGATATAGACCTCCAAACTATTTGTGCAATCCATCAGGGGTTGAATCCATGAGAAGAGGGGTGGTTTAAACCATATCTAAACTAGGAACACAAAAATAGGCAGTGGAACAACTTGCCTCTAAAACCTAGGAAACTGATTTATTCAACTCCAAACCACCTACAACTGATGTATCTACCTTATCAAGTCAATTTTTATCATTTTTACATCATAGTACACCAATTTAAAACATGTAATCTCATGAATTTGACCATAAGAAAGAAAAAGTCAAACTAGAAGAAAACTAAGCGAAAAACAGAGTTTTTTGAGCAAAATTGGCACTTTTTCATCCTGTGCGTAGTGCTTTTTCCCAGCTAAATTTGGAGACCTTCCACTTCAAAAAATTTGCTCCAAGTTGGATTTTTGGAAAGGTATGTCTATATAATTTCTATGACAAGTAGGATTTTTGAATTTGGTGCCCATTTGCCTCTCCAAAAATTAGTTCTCCCAACATTGCTTCCTATGTGGCCAAAAAGTGGTAGAGAAGGCATTTTTGAGGAGTTTTTGGCCCTTTTGGTGACCCAAAACTTGTCAAATTTTTCTAGTAATTTCTGGGTATTCATAATTGTCCATGAGGAATCCAAAAATGTAAATTTTTCCTCCAGAAGAGGTCCCTAGAAAAAGCGAGCGACAGGTGGCGCTACGCACCTGCCAGAAAAACCTGTTTTTTGCCTAAAAGATTCAAAAATGTCAAAAACTTCACCAAATTTCTTGAAATTTGGCATGAGTGATCTTTGTTAGGTGCTTTGCTGGGCCAATGATGCTTCAGCCAAGATCGTCAACCTGTCTTGCTCCTTTTTTCTCTTTAAGGCCTTTTCCAACTTAGCCTTAAGCTTCTTTATCCTTGCATTACAAATCTTGTTCTGGGTTGAGTAGTGGTAGGCTAAGTGACAAAGCATTTTTTTCTCTTTGCTTAACTTCCCAAGAAACCTCTCCAAGTGCATGTTCATCTTCTCCAACCAAGACTCCTTGTCATTCTCTATCTCTTGTTCAATGGAGGTAAACTTGACCTTTCCCGGTTTTTTTTGATGATTTGCAGCTCCATGAGGTCTTGTTTGTTGGTAAGTTGCTTGTTTTCTTGTTCAAAGTCTCAATCTCTTTGACCTCTCCTCCTTCCTCCTAAGGCACTGATGAAAATATCTGAGGTCCCTCTCCATAGGTTTTAATGATGTAGTAGCTGATGAGGAATGAAGGGATGAGGTGGGGACAAGAAGAGTATGAAGAGATTTTAAAATATAAGATGAGTGAGGTGTATGGGGATGATGAGTGCTTGAGGGAGTGGAGGTTTTGAGGTTTTAGGGAATGAGGGGAATGAGGGGAGTGAATAGGGTTTTAGAATGTAGGATAAGGGTTTGATAGGGAAGTAGGAGTAGTGAAAGAGTAGGATGTGGGAGTTAGGGTTTGGGAGTAGGGTATAGGGCTAGGGTTTGATGTAGATATTAGGGTTTAATGGAGTGAAGTTTGATGAGTGATGGATAGTGAGGAAGAGTTGATAAACAAGCTTAAATGGAGGAGAAAGGCAGCTAATGACCCTTAGTGGCTTATGAGAGGTAGGTTAGCTTATTTATGGTTTATGAGAGAAATCTCAATGCCAATATGGTTTGTTATGAAATGACACCAAACACACTCAAGAAAACAAGCACACTTCTTTCTTAGCAAGGAGGAATCGTAAAATTACCTGCCACCAGCATTAAATATCTTTGGAGGTGTTTTGATAACAATTTTGAGGTGTTTTCAACAGGTGCGCAGTGCCAATTCTGTGCGTAGTGCCAGTGTAATTTTACATTGGAAACCTGTCATAGGTGTGTAGCGCCAATTTTGTGCGAAGCGCCTTTTTTCAGACCAGTTTTGAGGGCCATCCTGGTTTCCAAATTGGGTGTACAATAGCTTGTTGGAGAGCTCATTGAGTCTACTTTCCAACCCAACTTGAAGTTTTCAGTTTGGAGTTCATTTGCCCTGTCAAAGTCAAATCTCCCAAGACTGGTCAAAATATGCAAAATGAGGATGCCTAAAGGCAGAGTGTTGTTGCAGTCAACTTTTTAAGGTATTCCTCAACTCTAAATTGAGCTCATGGTAACTCATTGGAAAGCTCGTTGTGTCTAGTTATCATTTTACTCATCCAACAAGTCATTTATCCAACCAAGCTAGGAGAAATCTTGATTTTCCCAAGGTCACTATAGACGTGCATCAATTCTCTTAAGGCAACTGTATTCTTGACATTTCTCTAAAACCATGACACTTGTGTAAAAAGTGAAGGATTTTTTTCTTCCTTGGCCTATTATGGACAAAAACCTCTCTCACTTTTCCAAATTCATTTTTTTCTTGCTCAGAAACATCATTTGAGTAAAACCTATCCCGATGTGTGGAACAGGGGATTTGTTGAAATGAACTGAAATGAAAGGGGAAAGGGGCTTCTAAATTCTTGAGAAAAATTTTTGAAGTAGGAAGGGATGTTAGGAAGTAGTGGAAAGTGGAATTTCAAAGATTTAGTGAGGGGAAGGAGTCGAAAAGGGAAAAACATAGGCCTAGCCTAGAAAATTGTCAAATTGTAACAAGAAACTAGGGTTTGTGCGAAAATGAGGAATTTGAGGGATATCAGTGATGGGAAGTGTTTAATAAGGTACATTAAGGATAGGGAAGGTGTATGAACATCAAGATACAAGTTTTGTTTATGATTTGACCATCCAAGAGAAATTACCTTCAAAACCCTAGGAGAGGGAAATGAACCTTACCTAGGCATAACTGAAGCATGAACAAGGTGTAAAATGACCAATTGGAACCTAACATGATGATAACAACCCTCTGAATGATGGTACACTCAGCTGAATGGTGACATGGACTGACATTTGGACAACTTTGAAAGGAGTGAAAATAAACCCTAGACCTAATACCTAATGACCAAATTTTACTTGAAGATTCTCTGATATGACAAAATTTGACTATAACATCCTAAAACCACTTTGTAAGAGCATATCTGATCACTGGTGGAAGGCTTCAAAGGCTGACACTAACATCACCATGAGATCTGATTTGAGTAACCAACCCACTTACATGTGTAAAAAAACGAGTCTACATTCTCTGACTCTTTCATACAAAGTGTTTCAAAATCTCTCCTCAACATTTGCAGCTTTACTATCTTGACTTTTGCCATGCCTTCGTAGGCTGTCTAGAGGGTGTCCCATGCTTGCTTGGACTTTATCAATGTTGCAACCCTTGGGAAAATACTTTCATGAACTGCTTGGAAAATATAGAACAAGGCTTTTGAATCCTTCTTCTTGTTGTCCCTTAACAAATCTCTTTCTGGTTGAGATAATGCATTGTATGTTGCTGAATCGGTTGGTTCTTGGAAACAATTCTCCACCAAATCCCAAATGTCTTGAGAATAAAACAGGGTCTTCATTGTAATAGCTCAATAATCATAATTTTTTCCATTAAACTAAGGTATTTGAGGATTATTCAAGCTTGTGCTTGATGTTTCCATTTCTGAGCTTAAGAAAAAAAACTTTCTACCTGCTGGTAAATATGCTAAAAATAATCTGCCCTCAAAACAATTCTAATTGTTAGTAAAAACACTTGTTTTTACACTAACAGAGTTTAACCCGCTCTGATACCAATTTGAAAAAAAAATACGCGGAGAGGCAAAGGGGAGTGACTTTCGTGAAGCTACTTTCGCGCAGATTTATGACTCTTCGCAAAGATGATTTCGCGCAGCTCTATGACTCTTCCTAAAGCTGATTTCACGCGGCTCTATCACTCTTCGTGAAGCTGATTACGCACAACTCGATTTACGCGCAGCTATACAAAGACTTCAAAAAAAAAGTATTCACTTGCAAAAATACATAGTAAAACAGTGTAAGCTTGGAGCAACAATAAAACTTAGAATTAACTTCTAATTCATGAAAAATACATTCATATGAGACTGTGGCTCAATCACCAAGTAAAAACAAGATTTTCACTTCACGGGGAATAACACACAGTAAAACACAGTAACTGTTGTTTCACGAGCCCACCAAAATTTGCTCCACCATTTTCTCCTTAGAGACTCTCGCTCTCTTTCACTCTTACTCTCTTACTTTCTTACATGAAAAATGACTTTTACTTACATATTTATATCAACATACAATTTTTACATTAATGCGCGACAGAGAAAATAATTAATATGTTGTTGTTGTTGAGTATGATCAGAATCGCGCAGGTGTTTGTGGAGAGTGGGCTATAGGCGCGAAATGAATGCTTACCCATATCTATTCACCAAAATACATTAAATGCCTTAAATTATTTGTTGTGTTTTGGAATGGTTCGCGTGGTACTTCTATTTTGACTTCAGTCCTTCCATCTTCAAATAGAGACACAACCTGCAAAAATACTTCTGACAAGTATGGTTGTTGTCAGGGTGTTTAACGCATTTGTTGGGATTAATATCTCCAACATCTTTGACTTCCCAAAAAAAATTGATATTAGGACCGCCTCCATCCATGTGGTGGTTTTCTCACCTTGCTATGTAGATTCAAGTTGGTGTCTCAGTGAACTCCTCCTCATGCTGGAGTCAGGAAAGACCATCATCCTAGTATTTTACCATGTCACGCTCATCGAGCTTCAGTGGACGCAGGGAAAACCTCGAAAGTATGCTGATGCCCTCCAAAAATTGTTAGAGAAGAAGACTTATGACCCTCAAAGTCATGAATGGCTGTCGTGGTACAACTCTGCCGCTATTGAAGAATGGAGAAATGGTCTTTTTCGCATTGAAGAAATAAGTGATTTTGAGTTGGAGATGCTCAATGGGTAATAACTCTAACTAATCTTTCGATACTGTATCAATTTTGATTGCATAGATATATGCATAAAGGTTTGTTTCTCACTAGTTTAATTTATTCCCTTGTGAATAACCAACGACAAGGGGGAGTTGGTAGAGAACGTGGTTAGATGTGTGTTGAAAAAGGTGGCAAAAACACCATTGCATGTAGTTAAATACCCAAAGGGTTTGGACGAAAAATTATAATTGTTTGAAAATGAAGTCTTATTGCAGCATTAGCAGTAGAGGGAAGAGCCTCCAATCCTGGGAATTATTGGGTTGGGTGGTGTGGGTAAGAAGACCCTTGCAAAAGAGCTCTTCAATAGAAAGTGTTCGGATTAAAGCAGATGTTGGTTTTTACCTTATATAAGGGACAATGTAGGTAAAGGCAATTTAATTTCATTGTAGAGAAAACTTCTCAAGGTTTTGACTGGATCAGATCTAGAAATAGATAGTGAAATTATAGAGACCCTTCTTAAAGAGCATCTGTCATCCTCTCAGATCTTTTTAGTTTTAGATGACGTAGATCATGTGGATTAGTTTGATACACTTGTGCCTGGTCAAAGTGTTATTCGATCAGATAGTTTAATATTGATTACATCTAGACATAAGGATATTCTCACGAGCTCAAGACTTGAAAACTCATTCATTCATAAGCTCACCAGGCTTAATGGAGAGGATTACAGTGAGCTCTTCTGCTCCCATGCCTTCAAGCAACCCTATCCACCATCACAGTTTGAATCTCTCATAAATAAATTCTTAGAAACCTATGGGGGACTATCTCTATCTTTAAAAGTGTTTGGGGCACTTCTTTGTGGAAAAAATAAGCAATCTTATTGGGAGGACCAATTGGACAAACTTCAATGAATACTTCCCACTGAAATAAAGCAGAGATTTCAAATTAGTGTGGATGCACTCGATGCTGAGAAACGGGAGATATTCTTAGACATTGCATGCTTTTTCATAGGTGAAAAGAGGGATATGACCATAATAATATGGCATGGGTCCAACTAGAAAGGTTTTCAAACTTTAGAAGACAGGTTCTAGTAGAAGTGGACAGTGAGAACATGATACATATGCACGTTCACCTTCATGATCTGGGAAGAGATATCGCTAAGGCTCTAGGATTGGTGAGTGGGACAGACAATTTTGATGACTTGTTGCAATCATCCTCTATAAGTGCTAAATCATTCAAACCTATATAAATTATTAACTTCAAAATCTGTGTACAAATTTTAATTCTTCATCTTTTGTCGATATTGAATAGGAAATCCAAGGAATTAGGACAGTTAAAAGTAATAGATATGATGATGATGGGCTCTCAGAAATGACATGGCATCGAGAAGTATTGCAAATTCCTTAAAGTGAAGATGGTCTCTTGGAGCGCATTTTGACAAGGGTGCGCTCACCAAATCTCCTATGGCTTCATTGGTACAACTATCCCTACTCTTCTCTTCCTTCCTGGATTCCAGTAAAGAATTTGAGGGTTTTAGAAGTTCGCGGCAAGGAATGGACATCATTGTGGGAAGGCGAATGTCAGGTGCATAGAAAATTATTAAATTTTTATGGTTAATTTGCATTTAATATGACCCCGCATAATTCTTAAAAAAAATGAAAGGGCTTGTGTTTAGGAATCTTTCTTATAGTTGAAACACTAAACATTTTGCAGTTGCAGGATTTAGAGATTCAAGGCATCCTCTTGGATATTCCAAACTCTATAGGGCGGCTCAAGCACCTCGAATAGATTGTTGTAAGTGATTGGTACTGACACAGAATATTAAGATTTCTAAAAGAATTTTGTCATCTTCAATCAC
Organism: Pinus taeda; assembly: GCA_000404065.3. Classification (NCBI taxonomy): domain Eukaryota; kingdom Viridiplantae; phylum Streptophyta; class Pinopsida; order Pinales; family Pinaceae; genus Pinus; species Pinus taeda. Next base: position 77,740 of record APFE031701172.1, on the reverse strand, counting down.
TGAAGACCTTATTGTTAATCAACTGCATAGAAATCAAGTCACTCCCAAATTCCTTTGGTGATCTAATAAACCTCTGGTGCATCGATCTCTCGGATTGCAGGAATTTGGAGAGACTGCCACAAACCTTATGGAATTTAATTAACATATGATGCATCAATCTCTCACAATGCAGGAATTTGGAGAGGCTACCAAAAACCTTCGGGGATTTAATTAACCTCTGATGCATCAATCTCTCATGGTGCAGGAAGTTGGAGAGGCTTCCAGAAACCTTCGAGAATTTAATTAACCTCTGATGCATCAATCTCTCATGGTGCAGGAATTTGGAGAGGCTACCAAAAACCTTCGAGAATTTAATTGAACTTAAATATCTTAACTTGAGCTATTGCTCAAAGCTAACCATGTCAAGCGAAACACTAGGAAATATTAGCATGCTTGAGCACATAAATCTGGAACGGTGTGCGGACATTGAAGTATTGCTTTTGAAAGTAGCACACCAAATGTCGTTGGAAGAATTATATTTGACAGAGACAAATTTAAAAGAATTGCCCAATGCAATTGGAGAGCTAAGAAATTTGAAAGTTCTGTATATAGTATGCTCTTTGCTAGACAAGTTGCCGTCTTCGCTCAGTGACTTGAGGAACTTTAAGACATGGGAGCTGATTGATTGCAAGGAATTGAAATGTTTTCCAGCTTCTGTTGGACAGTTGACTAAGTTGAAGGTAGAGAGTTGTCCCATAAGCGAACTCCCCCACTCTCTCCGTGATTTGAGGAACTTAAAGGCATTGTGGCTGTTCATATCAAGGAATTGAAATGGTTGCCCGCTTCTGTTGGACTGTTGACTCAGTTGACTGAGTTGAGATTAGAGGGATGTCCCATCATAAGCGAACTCTCCCACTCTTTGCGTGGCTTGAGGAACTTACTGACATTGGATCTGAGGAATTGCAAGGAATTGAAATGTTTGTCGGCTTCTGTTGGACAGTTAACTCACTTGATTGACTTGAGAGTAGAGAGTTGTCGCATAATGAGTGAACTCCCCCACTCTATCGGTGAATTGAGGAACTTGCGGACATTGGAGTTGAGGTATTGCAAGGAATTGAAATATTTGCCAGCTTTTGTTGGACAATTGACTTAGTTGACTGACTTGAGAGTATGGAGTTGTGCCATACGAGAACTAATATTATTTGGGAAAGTCAATAATATGTTAGAGGAGATATTGGATTTAGAAACATAGGCTCAGAAAGAAAAATATATATATATATATTATATATAGATATATATAGATATATATCTATATATTATATATATATAATATTATAATATATATTATATATATTATAATATTAATATATATATATATATATATATATATATATATATATATATAATTATATATATATATATATAATAATTTTAAAAGATATTTTATTTTATAATATTCATCATCAAAGAATTCTTATTCTAGTTTGAGAGAAAATGGTAATAAAGTAATGAGATGCCAACTTAATGTTATGTATACTATTAAAAACTAGAGATTGAATTAACTAATTTCTTACCAAATGTAGGGAAGTTAATGCTTTCAAGAGACTTATTGAGCCATTGGTTTCTTTAAGGAGTCTTGGTGGGCAAGTCTATAATCATTTGAATGGGATCTTCATGAAATATTTTTGTAAATTTTGTAATTAACATTTATTTTTATTTTTGACAAAGTTTAGGAAATGTACAAAATTGATTCGAAAGTTTAAATTAACCATTATGATGGTTGGCCTTCTAAGGCAAACCATTAAAAATAAACATTGTGATAAATAGGGACATTCAATAAAGATGAGAGACAAAAAGTAAATGAGGATTTATAGCAACAAAGATGATAACTCAAGAAAGCAATATCTTTGATGATTAGAGGAGAATAAACATTGAATCTATACCACAATGAGTGAGGATTTTGTTAAGCCATGACCATATGCAAATTTCCTACCAATGAGTAATAACATGCTAAATATGTGTATAGATCACCCTTTTGTAATCAATGTTGGAAATAATACTCAGAGGGGCGGTGAATCATTATTATCACATCAATAAAACTTTTTCATTTCCATATTCAGATTCATATATGCTACTTCCACAACTTCTTATGATTCAGTTAGTTGATCCTTAATAAGTGCATTAGAACATTATCAACCATATTAACAGTAAACAGGTGCAGTAAAATAGAACAGATCATAACACATAGCCACAC
>APFE031701172.1:55996-68692 GCA_000404065.3 Pinus taeda | reverse complement strand
TTTTATCCACATGAAATAAACTTTTTCTCCACATAAAAGTGCGTGAAATTTTCTCCACATGAAATAAACTTTTTCTCCACATAAAAGTGCGTGAACTTTTTTTTTTACATGAAATAAACTTTTCTCCGCATAAAAGTGCGTGAACTTTTTCTCCACATGAACTAAACTTTTCTCCGCATAAAAGTGCGTGAACTTTTCTCCACATGAAATAAACTTTTCTCCGCATAAAAGTGCGTGAACTTTTTACATCAAATAAACTTTTCTCCGCATAGAAGTGCGTGAACTTTTCTCTACATGAAATAAAATTTTATCTTCATGAAAGTGTGTGAACTTTGCTGCACTATAATTTATCATCTAAGATGAGTGGGTTGCCATCAAGTACAACATATGTATCATAATGCCAACAATCAATATCTTACTCAATAAAATCCCATAAAAATTGGTCTTCTTGCTTAGTGTTTCCATGAAAAATTTCTTGTTTATTGCATATTGGAAATCTCTATTGTATGTTGTGTTTACGTTGTTGTCGTGTGATTGAATACTCTAGTTTAATATTATTTGGACTCTAGGTTAGCACAAGAACACCCCAATATATTCGATGGAAAAATGGTAAAATGTATTTGCACTCTCTTTAGTTGATTTTGAGTCCTAGCATTAAGGAAATCAAGGATTTACTTGTCGTTGACCAATAATAGTGATTGCTCATTTTCTCTATTTGCTAGAATGAAATATTGTTCAGTGATTTCCTATAGTCCTTGTGGGGATCAATAGCTATACTTGTCCTCTCAATTCTATGTAAGTCAAAAACAATAATACATCCTCAAACCCATGAACTTAGGCATTCACCCACAACCATCAACACATTAACATGAAAATGTACTTTGCAAGAATATTGTGTCACCTAATGTGCTAGAGCACACTTCGATCTATATATACTATATCTAAAAGCCATAATGTTGCAATATGTAATGATGATATAGTGTTAACTTACAAACATCAACCTTCGCAAACATATAAAATTATATTTCTTGTATATGGGTTTTTGAATTTCATGTGTTGTTGATACAATGTTTGATTTTATCATCAGGTGCACATCAAAGGAGAAGACATCTACAAGACTGCATTTTGTGCAAGGCATTTGGACTGACCTATGTTCCATCCACATTTATCTGTTTGATGAACAATGTGTTGAGCCCTTACCTAGATAAGTTTGTGATAGTGTTTATTGATGATATATTGGTATACTCCAAGAATGAGGAGGAACATGCAGAGCACTTGGCAACAATGTTGAGATTGTTGAGAGAGCATAAGTTGTATGCCAAGCTCAATAAGTGCAATTTCTTTTAGTCTCAAATCCATTACTTGGGACATGTTGTTTCCAAGGAAGGGGTACTAGTGGATTCATAAAATATTAAAGCTATCATGGAGTGGTGAGATCTAAGGAATGTAGGTGAGGTCAGATCATTCATGGGACTAGCAAGTTATTACAGGCTGTTCATCAAGAACTTCTCCAAGAATGGCTATCCTATTACATCTTTGTAGAGAAAAGGAAAGAATTTTGAATGGACTAACGAGTGTGCAACTAGTTTTAAGTAGTTTAAGCATTTGCTTACAAATTCTCTAGTTTTCAAGATTTGCAAATCTTGATAAGGAGTTTGTAGTATGTACATATGCTTGCAAGAAAGGACTTGGTGGAATCTTGATGCGGGAAGGATAGGTGGTATGCTATGATTCAAGGAAGTGGAATGAGAATGAGCATAACTATGTGACTCATGATCTTGAGTTGGTAGCTATCATTCAAGCATTGAATATGTCGATACACTATCTCCTTCTCAGGAGGTTTGTTGTAACTAGTGATCATAGTGGGCTAAGGTACTTGTTTGAACAACCGAATTTGAATGCAAGGAAAGCAAGATGGTTGGCTATTCTCGGTGAGTTTCATTTTGAGATCATGTACATAAAGGGAAAGGATAGAAAGGTTCCAAATTCTCTCAGCAAGAGAGTGTATGTGAACCATATTTCAAATGTGAAGCCCATTTCCAAGAAGAAATCCATCCAAGATGAATCTGTGTTCGTGCACAAGGCTTGTTTTTGAAGCATATGTTTGAAGAATGAGTGTATTGTTTGTTGCCGTTCTGTATTATTGAGGTTGAGGGAGTAAACACATAGGACAACATAAAAACCACTTTGGAAGCTAGGATCTAGCCCTGCCAACTTCAGAGAAGGATCTCTCTGTAAAATTTAGCTGTGTTTGATGTAAATTTTAGGCTAGTAATGACCATACTAATTGTTTTGATTTGATTGTTATAATTCCATTGGGCTATGGAGTCTAAAGATTAACTGGATTTGCATCAAATTTTAGAGGAGTTTCACAGGGCAAGCTAGGTTGTACTATTTGGATCTTTCAGAATATTAAATGAATTGTGAAATAACAAAAATGTAAGATTCGGTAGAAATTAATGAGAAATGAAGAATTCCTTAATTTGACTTCATAAAAGAACATGTAAATTACTAACAACCAGAATAGGGTGCGCTAAATAACATATCCTATTCGTCACAGTTTCTATTATGTAATTAAGACTTCATAAATAACATAGAAAGAAAACAATGATCAAACACATAAACTGAAGAAAAAAATCACCATTTTGTACACCACATGGATCCTGTGAAATTATCCCTGTATTATTGATGCTTCCAGCAACATCGAAAAATTACAATATATAGAGGAAAATTATCTTAAAAAATCAGCCCTTAATACTTCAAATAGTGAAGTATTTATAAAAATAATTACAAAATCGTTGTCTCAACCGAAAGTGTATTATTGACCTTATTCTAAACAAAAAAATTTGTCTTTGGCTGGAAAATAGGCAACGTAGACAACAACATGAAGAGGTGGCTCTTTTTTGGTGGATTCGATTGATGAATCGGCCTTAAAACTGCGTTGTGCTAAAGTGTTGGTTGTTGTATTGGCTGTTGAGTTGTCTATTGAACTGGTTGTTGTGATGGCCGTTGTTTTTATTGCATCTGAATTACCTTTTAATCTAGTAAATCACATAATTCCTCCCACCTTTTCTCATCTTGAATGGTTAATTTAATTACCCTTCAGTAAATCTCATTAATCTCAGTATACTTTGCAAAAGTTGGCTTTACTATTAAAACATGTTTTATTTCATTTTGGATATAGAAGTCATTTGTCATAGTTTCTAAGAATTCTCTTGCTATCATACTTCCTTTTATGCCACTGAACTTGACACTGCTTCTAGCCACTTCCTTCATCTTCAGAACATAATCTTCTTGAGTGATTAATTTATCATTAATTACATATATGTTGGGAAACCCATTCTGGATTAATGCTTCAATTCTGTTGGAAAACTTGTTCACTCCCAGCTCTAGTGTCTCACGCCTTTCTTCCAATTGATCAATGAGGTTTATTTTAGTAAAAAAATTCTTGACTTCCAAGATGGTAGTAGTCTTGTCACTAATTCCTAATACTTCAAGTTCATTTTTAGTCTTCGAATTTACGAATATGATGATATTGGAGGCTTCTGTGGGCATATCTCCCAGCTTTTCCCTTACCTGAACAATGGTTTCTGTGGCCTTTTCTATCAATTATTTTGTTTCAAAAATGATTTGGATACATGGCCAAGTATCATTCATAGAGTCTAGAATACCCATCCAAATTGTTTCCTTGGCTTGGGCCAAGGTCAGACCAATTGATGTATCCTTTTCTACCTTATGCAACCTCTCCAACAATCTCTATGATTTCTACACTTCAGCCATATGAGAGGCTTCAATTCTAGATTTCTGTTCTTGTAGAGCTTTGAGCTTCCCATGAAATGTCTTGATCTCTTATGACTGGGTTTCCATATTCTCCAGTGTTTTTGTCACTTGTAGTATGAGTGGAAGGAGTAGCTGCAATGGTTGTTCCTGTTGTTGGGAGTTGACTAATGGGTTTGGCATCCAGGGGGACTATGGCCATCTTCTGACTTTGTTCCTTCTCCTTGATCATTTTTTCCATTTCTGCCTCCATCTGTCTAATATGTATACTTTTCTCTCTGATTAGTTTCACCATGTCGACCTTCTACGTCTCATTTTCTTCAATGTCTTGAGTCAAGGGATCCTCTTTGGCTGGAAACTTCAACTTCTTTCCCAATGCTGCAATATCCAGATTTTTTCTTGGTGATCTCCTCTGCAGCATTTATATCTTTAGGATCGTTTCCTATCTTGACTACCAAATATTTAAAATATTTGATCCTATTATCCTTTGCTAAGGAGGATTCCTTTTCCATTTTCAACTCAAACTGAATGTTGGCATATGAAACCTACAACTTATACAATGTCATGGCAGTATTAGTTAATTTAGAAGAAATCATCTCACCAGTCTACTTATGCATCTCCATTTGATCAATGGGATGGATATCTTTGGTGCTGAACTCAAAGGTAGTACTCTTGTAATATGCTGATGTTTTTGGATGTGGAATTTAGGCCTCAAGGAAGGCCATCTACATATTTCCCTGCTTTGTATCAAAAACTGATAGTAATCTGCTTTGTGAGCTTAAAGTTTTCTTCCAAAACTGATTGTAGGTATTGTTCTTAAGAATCTCATACTTAAGTTTAATCTCTCAGTACCTATAAACAACAATCTTTTCCTTTTATCCTTGGACATTCTGTGAATCTAGCTATGTTTCTTTCTGACCTTGTGATGTTGAAGTCCCAATAGGAGATGTAACAAATTTGCTGCTTATAGGTGGTGAATCTGCAATTATAATGGCAACATGATCTTCTGTCTCCTTTTCAACATTTGTCCTAGGAGTCATTTTTTCCATTTTCCTGTAACTGATTTTGAACTCTTTGGCTTCACTACCTGTTGTTGATGATGATCTCTCCTCTTTGTGTCTCTTACTTGTTTTCTCCTGAGGAGTGGGAGTCTGTAAACTTGAAGTAGAAAATAGGTTTTCTTCAGCTTTCTTCAAAATATTCTCTGCCCATTCCAATTGCTTTGCATACTTTTCTATCTTAGGTCTTGAGGTATGAATATAGGGAGTAATTTTGTTTTCTACTTTGAGCTTTGAAATAATACCCCAAGGGTCATAAGACCATGTAAAACTCAGGTTGAATTTCATCTCTTTAAGAATTTTGTCTGCCTCTTCTCCTGTTGTCTTGATATTGCATATAAATGGGCCCACCTGTGTCTTTATGTGAAACTGTGGCTTCTTCTTTGCCACCACAAAGTGAATATCATCCAAATTTAATATTTGCCTGATGTATTCCAGATAAAAAATCCTCATGGGGAGGTATTTTGGGAGTTTGTATGGTGCCAACTCGCATCCATAAACTTTGATTTCTATATAGTTTTGATATAAATACCAATCTCTAGTCTTGGCCTGATCTATTAGATGTAAAATCCTTTTGATATATTCAATGATTCCGGGATGTATGGAACTGTTAAGGATGTTCATAGCTGGGTGAACAAACTCCTCAATAAACTACTTATATGAGAATTCTTGCTGCTCTTTCATGACTAATGAAGTCAAAAATATCACAAGTTGTTGGTTTCCCTCATCATCTAGCTTTTGCATTGGAAAACTGAACCTGTCTGCTTGATAATAAAGAAACATGTATATTAAAATGGAAGTGTAATTAAACACTTGCCCTGTTGGAAATTTCAGAAACTGCTCATGGATGCTATCATCCAAAAATTGACTGAAATTGAACAAAATGGATGGTTTGTTGTCTGTGGAAAAAATAGAAAGGAAGCCTAGAATGGGTTCATCTACCCACTGATCATAATAATAACCCAAAATATATGAAATTATGGTTATAATCCGTCTAGCTTGATCAGGGAATATTGAGGAAGGGTATGGAGGGTTATTCTTGGGTAATTGGGCACTTTCAAGTAAGAAGATCTCAAAGATTTTGGCTCTTGTAGCGAAATCAAGCTTCTGATAGAGCTGGGTGAGGGCTTTTAAGGAAAATGGGGCATTGTTTTCCATAGAGGAGGCTAACATCATTTTGTTTATAGATTGGGCAGTAATGGTAAACAAGATGTCACCAGATGGGGCCATAATAGCTCTTTGGCCAGGGACATAATAGGCTTGACACTTTATGGTGAATCCAGGGGCATGGAAGGTCAGAGGGAAGATCTAATGAGGAAGATTGGACTCCTAGAGTCCAATGTCATCAGTTTTGTCAGCATGTTTGTCTTCCAACCAACATTAGATATCTAAAAACTCACAGTCACACTGGGTTTCACTTATCTGATAGTCCCTATCAGCTAAAGGAATGTGATCTAAATCTATGGAGGGAGGGATTAATGGATTGAAAAGTTTCTCCCGGGTTTTTCTCTTTGGAGGCATGATTAGATCAATGGATAATAATAGTAATTGATAAGATATCTTATCGGGAACAACTGAGGTAATGAGTTGTCAGAGGAAGGAGACAGAGCACTGAGAATTCGATCAGCTCAGGTTCAAAAAATACTTTGAAAATGATCTCTTTGTAGAAATTGTGAATTATAGGGAATGAGTAGTGAAAGGGAGAAAGGTGATGGTTCGAAAGATTTTAAAGGAAAAGAGGTAATTTCCATTGGAGGTTTGGCATGGGACTGTTAAAGTTTGAATGGTTACCCAGGAAGGAAATTTGAATGTTGAATGGTAATTTTTCGCCAGCAGAGAAACTAATTGGGCAACAGATATGCGACATGGCGGGAGATGAGTGGTAGAGGTTTCATGGTAGGGACATGATTGCGCGGATGAGGGGAAGGTGGTTTCGTAGGGGGTATGGTGGTAAGAAGTATCGGTCATGGGGTGCGAAATGAGGAGAAAGCGCCATGTCCGGATGGGGCCCGGCGGGAGAAACTTCCTTTTCAAACCCCCTTGTTATGTCCCTATACTAATAGTGTAACCCATTTTTGTTATTAGTACAGCCCCCTTATTACATTTTTGTTCCCATGTAGTCCCCATATTGTTATTATTGTGCCCCATAGAAGCCCACTACTGTAATTGTTGTGCCCTTACATTATTATTGTTAGGTCGGCTTTGATTATATTATGACCCCTTGGACTCATATATATAGAAAGGAGGTATTGTCATTTGTATCATCCAAGAATTGTTCATTTGCATAATGCAAAGGAGGTTTCCCCCTCGAAGAGGATTATTTTGAAGGCATTTATCTATCTTTTCTATATTTTTGTGAGCTGGTTTCATAACATTTGGTATCAGAGCTTTGGATTCTAGGGTTTTGCGACTCCAAATAGGCCATCATGGAATTTTCGCTATAACATTTTTCTGCAACATTTCAGAAGCTAAAAACAAAACCCATTTGAGATGAAATATCGTTGAACCTCAGGTCCGAATTTCAGATCCTTTCGCGTTATATTTTCAAAGATATGATCTAAGGACGTTAGGGTTTTGGTAAGCTCGAGAATTCCATCTCAAACAGGTCATTGTGGAATTTTCACTATAATTGTTTTTCTAAGCAGTTTCAGACTCTGAAATTAAAACCCATTTGATTCGAACACTTGGTGAATCAAGGGACCAAATTTCAGATCTTATTTCGCTATATTTTCGAAGATACAAACCAAGACAATTAGGGTTTCTACAGGCTCCCGAATTACATCCCAAAAAGGTGACCTTGGGAAAATCTTCATAACTCTCTCTTGGAGCATCTAATTCAAATTTCATAAAAAGTGGCGAAAAGAAGACAACCTATAGTTTGTTGGGTATCAGTTTCAGAACCTAAAGGCAAAACAGTGACACGTGGCATGTCGTACAAGTTCACTCTACTGAACTATCTATAATCAGGGCATCCCGGGAAATTGGGCATAACGCTTTCTTCAGGAATCCAATTGCGATTAGACTTGCGGGATTACAAAGAGGACTCAGAGGGATATAGTAGGCCAATATTTTAGAACTTAAAGATCTAAAATTACATAGTTACAATCGTTTCAAGATAGAGCTCCTAAAATAAATAAAAAGCGATATGAAGAAGTTTGATGGCAAAGATCCGTAAATTGGATACTACGGATGGAGCAATATTTTGATCTACCTGAGGTGCAACTGTTACAAAATGTACATATGGCATCTTTATATTTAGAACCAAATAAATTTTTATGGTATAAAGGGCTTTGTTCTCATAAACCACTTGTCATGTGGTCAATTTTCATAGAGGAAATGATAGCACATTATGAGGATATAAAGAGCAACACCTTCTTTAGCTAATTGATAATTCTCAAACAAAAGTGTTCAATGGAAGAGCACATTGAGGACTTTCAAAAATTGAGTATAAGGGTAAATGATATTTCAGAGAAGCAAAGGATTGATGTCTTCATAGGGACTTTAAAGGATAACATTCAACATGAGGTTCGTCTTTGGGAACCTGATTCATTGGAGAAGGCATTTAGGTTCGCAAGAAAAATTGAAAGTGAAATTATGGAAAAAAGGAATCCCACCAGTCACAACTATAATTATGGAAGTGTTTTTTCTCCTAGCCTTCCACAACGTACAAGGTTTACACCACAACAATTGGAAGAAAAAAGAGAAAAAGGGATTTGTTACAATTGTGAGAAAATACAGTAAAGGTCATAATGAGAAGAAATTAATTTACATAGATTATGAAGAGGAGGAAGAAAAGGATCAAGAAACATCAAAAGAAGAGGATATACACTAGGAACCAACCCCAGAGAAAGAAGAAATGAATCTGAACATATCTTGTAAAGCATTGACAAGAATTACCACTCCTCAAACTCTCAAGGTAGAAGGACATATCAAGAAAAAAAAGGTTCAAGAAGTGAAAGATCACATCGAGAAAGAAGAAATGAATCTAACCATATCTTGTAATGCATTGGATGGAATTACCACTCCTCAAACTATCAAGATAGAAGGACATATCAAAAATAAAAATGTTCAAGAAGTGAAAGATCACATCGAGCATCAAGAAATGAATCTAGCCATATCTTGTAAAGCATTGGAAGAAATTGGCACTCCTCAAACTCTCAAGATATAAGGACATGTCAAGAAGAAAAATATTCAATCAGTGAAAGATCACATCGAGCATCAACAACAAGTTCTCCAACTTTTAAAGGATAAAGCCATTTTGGTGCAGAATCGAATGAAACAATAGGCAGATCAACATGACAGTGAAAGAAGTTTTGATGTAGGTAATTGGGTATTTTTACGACTACATCTCAAGTAAGATATTTATGAGAAGGAAATGTTGGTAGCACTACATGCACTTAAGAAATGGCGACCTTACCTAATCAAAAGACACTTCAAGGTAAAAACGGATCATGATAGTCTTAAATACTTTTTAGAACAAAGATTATCTTTAGAAGAACAGAAAAAATGGGTCACAAACATGTTGGCTAATGACTTTGAAATCATCTACAAAAAAGGGAAGCAAAATGTTGTTGCAGATGCACTTTCAAGAAAGGATGAGGATGTGGAAGAATTGTTTTGTGCTATTTCTATTATCCAACCAGATTGGATGAATGAAGCAAGGGATGAATGAAAGAAGGAGGAAGAAGTGTGGCCACTCATTCAAAAGTGCAGAAGATCCCAGTTCAAACAATATTGCCAGAACTTGACAAGGAAGGAAAAATCATATTGGAACATAGAGCAGTCATAGAAACAAGAACCGAACAGTTACAAAATTGATCAATTTAAGAGTATCTCACCAAGTGGAAGAACTTACCCGCTAAATATTCCACATGGGAGGACAAGAATTTTATATAGAAGCATCAAGAACTACTCAAGCATTGAGGACAACACTTTTTGAAGGAAAGGGGCATGTTAGGTCCCTATACTACTAGTGTAACCCCTTATTGTTATTAGTACAACCCCCTTATTACATTTTTGTGCCCATGTAGTCCCCATATTGTTATTATTGTGCCCCATACAAGCCCACTATTGTTACTATTGTGCCCTTACATTATTATTGTTAGGTCGACTCTGATTATATTATGACTCCTTAGACTCCTATATATAGAAATGAGGTCTTGTCATTTGTATCATCCAAGAATTGTTCATTTGTGTAATGTAAAGGATGTTTCCCCCTCGAAGAGGCTTATCTTGAAGGTGTTTATCTATCTATTCTATATTTTTGTGAGCTGGTTTCATAACACCAGCCCCCCCCCCCAACAGTAAAGATAGGATGGAGAAGGGGGCCGAAAAAAGATAGGAATCGTTGATTGTGCATATGGGTGAATCCCAAAGATTTGACTGCAACCCCTTTTAACCACAAACGATGAAAGAAAATTTTCCATATGCTCCTTTATTTCTTTCTTTTGAACTTAGGATAAAGGCTGAAATATGAAATATATAAAAAAAAACTTTATCCCATCGTGCACATTTGATTTTTATAATGTCATTAAACTTAGAATAACATGGCACATAAGCATATTTATAAAACCAACTATTTCTACCTACCCTTTAACTAAAACAACAATTTTATTCTTCTAAGGGGTGCACTTAGACTAGCCACCCTGCCACGTGTTGTAATCCCTATGGGATCGCTTCCGAAACTGCAAAACCACTAACTGCTCAAGAGTCGTGCGATCTCTAGAAAACCAACTAGGGCGTGGTTTTCTAGCCTGAAAGCGGAAAGGGGGAAAATTCCAGCTGCCAGAAAAAACCAACCTCCCGTTCTGCCTATTCTTACTACGGAACCTGAACCCGAGACTGTGCTTGTTTGGAAATTGACCTAGCGAATTGTCGTCCGAAACACTGGGGACCCTGGTCAACTTACTTTGGGTAAATTGAGGCCAAACTTAGCTTGCCATCCTTCCAAGTACATACTGATAGGTTGTGGTTTCTCTTTCCGGAAAAATCAATTCGTGCTTGTCATCTTGGCCCGATATCGAAAAAATTCTCTGTCTTCTGCAGCTTGTTCGTCGCAGAGAACCTTTAAACGACTCTAAGGTATCTCCTGCCACTTTTTCGCCATCCCACAATCTGCATTGTTCACACCTTGGTTGGCCAGTAAGTCCGCTAGTTTATTGGCAATTCATCGAACATGGTTGAAACTAACCGTTCGAAGTCTTTGGAGGTGAACTTGAATTCTTTGGTAAACCTGGATTAGTCTCCAGTGATTTGAAACTTTCTCCGGCCGAGTACCACATTTGATTCTTTTCACAAAGTTAATGGTTATCTCTGAGTCCGCTTCTATAATGACATTTGAGCCATGGTTCTGAATCAGAAACTCTAGACATTGCTCCAGAGCCATTAATTCCGCCATATTATTTTTGGCTCTTCCTAAATGACAGTGGAAGATAAAGATAATACTTCCCTCTTCATCTCTTAAAACTCCTCCAAAACCAACTGTTCCCGGGTTGCCTTTTGAGGCACCATCAATGTTGTATTTCAGATGGCCTTTCGGTGGAGGTTGCCAGAAATCCTTCTCTGTATCCATAGCTATATCCTTCCTGTTTAGTCCTTGGGGAATAATCCCTTGCATTCCTAGTTGCCTAAGAATTCTCAGCTCAGTCTCAGAGGGGGGATTCTTGGGGATATTGTGCATTGTGGTGCTAACTGTCTCCCAGAGCTGTTTTAGGATCAGATCAAATAGTCGATGAGAGATAGACTTTTCATTCTTGAAAATTATTTTTTTCCTTTCTTTCCAACATTCCAGATAATGAAGCTTGGCGTGAAGGCCCAAGCCAAATTAAGGAACTCATTCTCGTATATTTTCTTCTCCACTTGTTTAGGGTATTTGTGATACTTCCTTTGTCCCTATCTGTCTGTCGGAAAATGGTAGAGAAAGAATCCCACAGCCAGGTGGTGTAAGTGTAGCTATTGAGAATGTGTTCCATTGTCTCCTCCTACTCTTCACAAAGCTGGCATCTGGAAGGCTCTATAACACCCCTTTTCCTAATGTTGTCCCAAGTAAAAATTTTCTTATGATGAATCAACCACATGAAAATCTTGATCTTCATCCAACCTTGGTGTATCCAAAGGTGCTACCAGGTATTTTTTGGAACACTGGAATCAAGCCTAAGGAGAATACCTTTTTCTTCCTTAATATTAAAGGTGCGTTTATTGTTATTGCCCCATCTCAATTGATCTTGCCCCTCTGTTACCAAAATCATCCTTTGTTTTAGCAAGCTCCAAAGTGCCTATGCTTTTATTTTTATGGGGCTATCATCTCTGCATTCAATGTTTCTCCAGCTTCTCCACTTTCCGGAGATTTGAGCAAGATCCCAAAAATCCTTTACTTTGTTTAACCCTTGGGAATCTATTTCCTGCTTGAGGCTTAAAAAATCCTATGTTAACAACGTTGGTTCTTGTTTCCATTTGTACTCCCAAAAGAGTGCTAGATCTCCTGTGTTCAAAATGCAACAAGATGATGGAGCTTAATGAAAAGAAGTCGCCTTCACTAAGTGGGCCCGCAGGCTATTTTTGGCGCAAAGTCTATTTTTAGACTATGTCTATTTTTAGACATATGGATCATGGTTTGTGAGTTGCAGGATGCTATTTATAGATGATTGGTCATGTTGGTAAAAATAGATGGACCTCTATTTTTAGACATATGGGCGAAGTCTATTTTTAGACTGCTAGTAAAAAAATAGAACAGTCGAATATTATTAGCTCTTGATAATATTTGGACTATAAACATTATCTTATCCTCTTGCAGCACTTCAGTTCGAGCTACGGATGTGGCACATGCAACTTCCAGAAGGAAATACGCTTTTCCTATGGGTTA
>APFE031701172.1:23863-46546 GCA_000404065.3 Pinus taeda | reverse complement strand
AATTGACCATGTAACAAGTTTTTTACGAGAACAAAGCCCTTTATACCATAAAAATTGATCCGGTTCTAAATATGAAGATGCAATACATACCTTTTGTAACAGTGGTACACCATGTAGATCAAAATATTGCTCCATCTGACGTATCTAACTTACCGGATCCTTGCCATCAAACTTCCTCATCTTGCTTTTTCTTGATTTTAGGATCTTGATCTTGAAATGACTGTAACTCTGTACTTTCAGGTCTTTAAGTTCTGAAACTACGACTTGCAGTAGTCCTCTATGTCCTCTTTCCAATGCCACCAATCTGACCCCAATTAGATTCTCCAATGAAGAGTTATGCCAAATCTCCCACAGTGACCTAATTATAGACTAATTCAGTAGAGCGAACTTGTACGACGTGCCATGTGTCCTTATTTTGACCTTTGGCTCTGAAAAATATATACAAGAAACTAAAGTCCGTCTTCTTTCTGTACCTTCTTACGAAATTTCAATCTGATGCTCAGAGAGAAAGTTATGACGATTTTCCCCAGGCCACCTATTTGGAATGTAATTCAGGAGTCTGCAAAAAGACCAACTTCCTCAGATCATATCTCCGCAAATATAATGTGAAAAGCTCTAAAATTTGGACTCGAGCTGAAGCGCGATGTCTTCTCAAATGGGTTTTTTGTTCGAATTCTGAAACATCGCAGAAAAAGGTTATAGCGAAAATGGCACGATGACCTTTTTGGAGCAGCAAAACCCTAGAATCCAAAGCTCTGATACCAAATGTTATGAAACCAGCTCAAGAAAAGATAGAAAAGATAGATCAACGCCTTAGAATTCAGCCTCTTCGAGGGGGCAACCTCCTTTACATTACATAAATGAACAATTCTTGGATGATTCAAATGAAACGACCTCCTCTCTATATATAGGAGTCTAAGGGGTCATAACATAATCAGAGCCTACATAACAATAATAATGTAAGGGCACAATAATAACAATAGTGGGCTTCTATGGGGCACAATAGTAACAATATGGCCACTACATGGGTACAACAATATAATAAGTGGGTTGTACTAATAACAATAAGGGGATACACTAGTAGTATAGGGGCCTAACAGAGAGTGCAAAAAAAATAGAAAAAAAATAAAATCTGACGCAAATAAGAGGAGGGGACTGAAACAAATTTGTACGATGACAAAGAGGGAAAGTATGGAGAGTAACACCTAACTTGGCAGAATCACACTTGAAGAGGAACGATCGAGCATTGAGTAGAATAGAAGAGGAACTTTTGCGATACTAAGAAGTTGAAGATAAAAATTAATTTCTCTTGTATTGCCTAGCTCTTAATCACATATGTTTTAATTTTCAAAATCTTTGGCACACTACTAACCTTCTTGACTTGTTAAGTCAGCGAAACCACAATGATTTAGGTACAATTTTTTCTCTTCTTTTCGAATATATTAGAAATACAATGTTAAAGAATCTTAATTAATCTCTTACTTTCTTAAGGTCCCACAAACCATATTAATCTTAGTAAATGTTAATCATCACCATAATTATATTAAAAATAGTTTTTAGTGTTTCATAATTGAGTGTGTGTGTGTATATATTTATTTGTATATATATATTATTTTTTAAAAGATCAATCTATCTTTTTTTTTTTTATCTAGGCGGAAACTCGGCCCAGTCTCCTTATTGGTTGGAAGAAGACTAATGTATCCACAATGGGATGCTTATCACCAAGATTGTGCTAGACTTTGGTCAAGTCTAAACACCCATTTGGAAGTTTAATTCCCCCAAAGTGGCTTCCACCCCCGAGTCCCTCCCCATGAGGTTTGAACTTGTGACCTGGCATTGTTCTCACCATCAAATATTGTTTAATAAATATAATGAATAATCAATTTGTATTTACTAACTAAACCCCACATAACTTAGATGGTCTAGGCTTCATGGCTCAATTTATCTTTATCTTAAAGATAGATGTTTATATTTATTAAACATCTATAAGATTAAATTTGTTAATTTGTAATTTTTTCAAGGAATGTCTTTAGTGCAACTTTTTGGACTTTTTGGATTTTAGAGAAATTAGATCAGAAAAATTTACGGAAAAACTTCCAAAAAATCTCACTAAAAACAAATCGTTTTTTTAATACCAACACATTAATATAAAATATAAAATTAAATAATATTTTACCATTATTAATTTGATAAATGATTTTTATCATTTAGTTTTATAACTAATTTAATTAAAATTTATATAATGATTTTTTTTTAGTAATTTTTATATTTTCAAATTATTATATTTTAACATATTATAATTAATTAATTTTAAAATATTATATATTTTATATATATAATATATATATTATGCAAAATTAAACTATATTAAATGGAGATGTCAATTAAGGAATCCAACCCATAAAAATTTTATAAAACTAATGTATTTAGTGCATGGAAAGGATCACCCATTTTAAGATATAAAACATAAAAAACATATATTAAAAAAAACATTTTAATTTAAAAATAACACCCACATTGTACAAAATTGTGATATTTCATAAATATTTTATTTTAAATTATGTAAACGGAATAATAAAAAAATATTTTATTTGAATGCTTACGCTGCAAATTTCATTTATTTTTTTATTTGAATGTGTATCACGCTGCAACCTCATGCTATGGAATGTGTGGATCCCACACGCAATTCGATAGTTTTCCAAAAGATATAATTTCATTTATCCTTTATTTCATTTACTTTTTATTTAAATGCCTATCACGCTGCAAATTTCATCTAATTTTTTATTTAAATGCCTATCACGCTGCAAATTTCATCTAATATTTTATTTAAATGCCTATCACGCTGCAACCTCATGGGTCCCACACGGAATTCGATAGTTGCGGGTCATGGATTTCACGCAATTTAATAGTGTTTTTAAGTGGAATCTTTTGGTTTATTTTTTGAATTAATTTGTAGTTTTTAAGGCAGTAGTCTATAACGCGACTTTTTGAAAGCTTTTCCGGCGGATTTTTCCGGGCAAAATCCGGCAGCAATTCATTGGAATCCCAAGTTTCATACCTAGTTTCACAATCAATGGCTCCCAGGGGTTTTCCAGGGCGCTGAATCCAAATATGCAGTTAAAAAACCATTTTAACTGCTAAAAATCAAGATTTAATCTCATTTCTTCAGCCGGATTCCGTCACCGGAATCTCCAAAAAGTCTCATTATAGACAACTCCGTTTTTAAGTGGAATCTTTTGGTTTATTTTTTGAATTAATTTGTATAGAATTTTGTATCAATTTATAGTTCTACAAGAAGAGACTTATCCTCTATTTTATTTGAATGCGTATTTTTTAATTGAATGCCCATCACGCTGCAACCTCATGGATTTCGATAGTCCTCGCTGCTAATTTGACTTGTCTTTTATCTGGTTGCGGGTCATGGATTTCACACAATGTATAAAAATTTTAGGAATTTATTAAACTGATAAATTTGAAGGATTTTTTTTAAGATATTAATTTTTTTTAGGTCATAGAATAGTAAAAATACGATACACTCCACTCCACTCAATTAAGCGCTTGGATCCCACACACAACGTGATACCCACTCAATTAAGCGCGTGGATCCCACACACAACGTGATACCCACTCAAAATTAACGGTCGAGAGAGCGCCATTCCACTGTAGTCGGTGAACTTTATTCCCTGTTGCCCCCGTCAATAAAGATTGTCCTTACGAGTAGGTGAACACCGATGCTTGGGTTTTCATTGCAATTTCTGGGTTTTCCATTGGAATTTCTTTCAAGTCTCATCCGCTCCTCCACAGTTTTCGTCTTTGTATTTCTCTCTGGTATTTCCAAATTGGCAATGGCCGCATCCTCTTCCACCTCTGGCTATGGCTCTTACGACGTATTCATCAGTCACCGTGGGGCTGACGTGAAGAAAACATTTGCCAGCCATCTGTATCGTCGCCTTTTTTCACATGGACTGAAAGTTTTTCTAGATCAGCCCGAATTGCAACGGGGAGACTCTTTGAAATCTCAAATAGAAAGCGCTATTAGATCTGCCTCCGTCCATGTGGCGGTTTTCTCTCCTGGATATGCAGACTCTAGTTGGTGTCTGGATGAGCTCCTCCAAATGCAGAAATCCGGAAAACCCATTATCCCGGTGTTTTACAATGCCAAACCCTCTGACCTTCGCTGGGCGGGGGGAAAGTATGATCAAGCGCTACAATCACTGGCCATTAAGACGACTGATGATGATCAACCTCACCAAAAGAGGTTGCGATACGACCCTGGCACTATTGACAATTGGAGAAACGCTCTTAAAATTGTTTCATACATATGCGGTTTCGACCTGGAGAGCTGCAATGGGTGAGAATTCAACCTCCTCTCTCGTTTCATGGTATTGAATTATTTTAGGGTGGATAGACATTTATATATTCAGGTTTGTTTATGATAACAATTGATAATGTATACACTGACACAATTTTTTGGTTGAGAGAATATTTCAATTATTCATTAATTGAGAAATAAATCCTAACTACTAGGAACAGAGTTTATTTTAGTAAGAATCATATCTGAGAGAAGTAGGAATTATATTTACCAACACTTTCCATTAATGACTATTTGTCTGAATATCAATCTACAAAATCTAGCTATGGTCAAACATAAAAATATATAAAAATATGTTAGGTGTCCATATAAAAGAGCAACCATCCACGGTAATGCATGGGTACTAACTGCTGCAACCGCAAGTCTTGTTGGATGTCTTTCGCACACATTGTTCTTTCAACCATTATAACTGCACACTTGTACCTGCACTTGTAAATCCCCTTCTTTCGCATACATTGTTCTTTCAACCATTATAACTGCACACCTGTACCTGCACTTGTAAATCCCCCTCCATCATCATTGTTAATCTGGGTTTTGTTAGATTACCGGTAACCATGCATTGGGTTTTGTCAGATCACCCTCAACCATGCCACCAAGGGCTCTCAGCGACCAAGGCTCAACTCAGCGACAAAGGCTCAAGGCACTCCAGCCACTATGGACCACAAACTTGCCACTAGGGCACTCCAGCCACTCTGGGCTACATACCTGCCACTAAGGCACTCCAATGACTAGACTCAACCAGGCTGAAGATTTTCTCAACAAACTCTAAACCATGCTAACATGAATCTCTGTCACACTTCACTCTTACCATAGATAATCAATAATTCTGGCCCACTTCACTCTTACAAGAGGTAATCAATAATTCTGGCCAATTTTTATAGTGTTCAAATAACCAGTTCCAACACACTCAAAATTGTGACCATAGTTGAACAGAACAATGACAATAGTTGGTCAGAACAATGTCAGTTCAATGACAACCAAAAAAAATACGATGATACGATGATACAATTACCTCGAGCCCATTACATTACTCGTATCCAATGCTTTGCTGCCATTCTCCCAGATAATATCCATGACCTCAGTGTCCTGATCCTTTTTCTTTCTTTCCATGGCCCAACAGGGGCTCGTGATTCAAATCCCGAATTTGGGTATTATCATACACAGGTAGAGAATCTTTGGGAGAATTAAATAACTGGACTGGATGCGTTTTAGCAGGTTGGGATTTCGATTCTTCCTCCGTGAGGTGATCCTTTTCTATTTGAGAAACACCCAAAAGAGGAGCCACAATGCGCTTGTAAACAAGACCGAATTCTTTATCAAAACAACACGAACAGGGGTTGAGCCCTTCACAACCTCTGTTTTCAACAATTTCTTGAACTCATCTCTGACATGCTCCAGAAATACAAAGAGTTGCAGTTTCCCGACCGCGTCATCCACTATGGCACAGTAAACAAATGAGCCGTCCAATAGAAAACTGTACATTTTTTCTTTTTGTGGTATGCGTCAATCGGCTGTGTAAAGGCGGAACCCTCTCTAAACATTCCGCAGCTACTTCCTCCAGCTCTGCATCGCCTTCGTTGTGCTCTGCCAGAATTATGGGGGCCTTCGAAACGCATGAAAAGTACACCAAATTTAGCACAGACCGGGACGCCATTAGATTTAACAGGATCCAAAGCCTCGGACGATTGAAGAACAACTGGTCTGCAAACGTTGAACACAGGGCCACGCCATTTACTGCGGCAGACAGACCGCCCCAAACTTCAGCGCACGAGAACACCGCCCACACTGCTGTTGTGGGCAGATCCAAGATCATACACTGCACGTTGTCTTTGATCCGATCCCTATTGGATTGCTGACAACATATCGCTCCACCCTGCTTCACAAACAGGCATCAGCAGCACCATTGCAACTGCTTGCTGGTTTACACTTGGACGAGCAGCAATTCACCACCGCAGCTCCCGCACTTCCTCTATACCACCGTTCCACCAGCATGCAGACCCGTCTGTTTAAAATCAGCCTTCAAAACTCTTCCACACTGGATCCAGATCCGCGGTCTCCACACATGCACAGAATTGGTCAGCGCAGCAGATCTACGCTCCAATAGATCTGCCCTACAGCAGCGATCTTTTCCACAACGGGCCACCACTCCAAAACCACAGCAGCAGCGCTGCCAGTCGGCCTCTGCCAATGCTGCCAGTCCGCCAGCTCGACCGATCTGCTGCCACGCGTTGCCAAAATCGAACCGAATAAATGGACAAACCAAAATAAAATATTCAATAAGCTTCTTATTTCCCCTTAGCCCAGGACGGGCCAAGCTCTTTACCTATATTTTCCAACAGTTTCTTACTGGCTCTATTTGATTTTCTTGTGAACAACCAGGGACGAAGGGGAGTTGCTGGTTCTGGTAGCTGAAGGGGTTTTGAAGAAAGTGAAGAAGACAACTTTGCATGTAGCCAAATATCCAACGGGTCTCGATGAAAAGATAGAACATTTTGAAAATGAAATTTTATTGCAGCAGCAAGAGCAGAGTGGAAAACCTCCCGTCCTGGGAATTGTTGGGTTGGGTGGTGTAGGAAAAACAACCCTCGCAAAAGAACTCTTCAATCGAAAGAGTTCGCAGTACAAAAGATGTTGTTTTTTATCGGATGTGAGAGAAAATGCAGGTAAAGGCACTTTAATTTCATTGCAGAAAAAGCTTCTTAAGGATTTGACTGGATCAGAACAACAAATAGACTGCGTTGATGAAGGTATGGAGAAGCTTAAACAACATCTCTCATCTTTTCATGCCTTGATAGTTGTCGATGATGTTGATCATGTGGATCAGATAGATTGGCTTTTGCCCGATCAAACTGTTATCCCGTCAGATAGTTTAGTATTGATTACATCCAGAAATAAAGATATTCTCACAAGCTCAGGAATTGAAAATTCATCCATTTATAAGCTAACTGGGCTTAGCGAACAACATTCACTGGAACTCTTCTGCTCCCATGCCTTCCAGCAACCCTATCCACCATCACAGTTTGAATCTCTTGTAAATAAATTCTTAAAAGCCTGTGGGGGTCTACCTCTCTCTTTGAAAGTGTTTGGGGCACTCCTGTGTGGAAAAAACAAGCAATCTTATTGGGAGGAACAATTGGACAAACTTGGACGGATACTTCACAAGGACATAAAGAAGAGTCTTCAAATTAGTGTGGATGCACTCGATTCCGAGGAACGGGAAATATTCCTAGATATTGCGTGCTTTTTCATAGGTGAGGACAGGGATATGGCCGTCAGAATATGGGAGGGGTGCAACTGGAAAGGTTTTCAAAATTTAGAAGAGAGGTGTCTAGTTGAAGTGGACAGTGATAATGTGATACATATGCATGATCACCTTCGTGATCTGGGAAGAGATATCGCCAAGGCTCCAGGATTGGTGCGTGGGACAGACAATCTTGATGACTTGTTGCAATCATCCTCTGTAAGTGTTAAATCATTCAAACCTATATAAATTAGGGAATTCAAAATCGATGTTTAATTCTTCATCTTTTGTCGATGCTGAACAGGTAATAACCGAAGTGCGAGGAATTAGGACGGTATATAATTATGAGAATGAAAACGGGCTCTCAGAAATGAGATGGCATCGAGGAATATTGCAAATTCCTGCAAGTGAAGATGGTCTCCTGGAGCGCATTTTGACAAGGGTGCACTCACCAAATCTCCTATGGCTTCGCTGGTACAACTGTCGCTACTCTTCTCTTCCTTCCTGGATTCCAATGCAGAATTTGAGGGTTTTACAAGTGCACGGGGAGGAATGGACATCGCTGTGGGAAGACGAATTGCAGGTGCATAGAAATTTATTGAGTTAATGCTTGTATGGTTAATTTGCATTTAATTGGCCTCGCGTGATTCTGAAAAAAATTGAAAGGCTTTGTGTATAGGAATTTTTCTGACAGTTGGAACACGGAAAAATTTTGCAGCCACCTGTGCAGTTGCGGGATTTAGAGACTCAAGGCGTCCTCTGCAATATTCCAAGCTCTATAGGGCTGCTCAAGGACCTCGAACGGATTAATATTTCCGCGGGCAACTGGGAGGAGTACGAACACGAAATATTAGGATTGCCAGAACAATTTTGTCAGCTTCAGTCATTGAAAACCTTGCGGTTAGTCAACTGCGTGGAAATGAAGTCACTCCCAGATTCCTTTGGTGATCTAAGAAACCTCCAACGCATTGAACTCAGCATTTGCAAGAATTTGGAGAGGCTGCCAGAAACCTTCGGGAATTTAATCAATCTTAAATATCTTGACTTGGGGTCTTGCTCAAAGTTAACCATGTCAAGCGAAACACTCGGAAATATAAGCACGCTTCAGCACATAAATCTTAACGCGTGCGAGGAGATTGAAGTATTGCCTCTCAAAATAACACAACAAAGGTCGCTGAAAAAATTAGATTTGCGGGGGACAAATTTAAAAGAATTGCCAAATGCAATTGGAGAGCTAAGCAATTTGGAAGATCTGTATGTGGGAAGCCCTTTGCTGGACACACTGCCTTCTTCGCTCAGTGACTTGAGCAACTTGAAGACATTGTTGCTGGACGGGTGCCACGAATTGAAATGTTTGTCGGCTTCTGTTGGACGGTTGACCCAGTTGAATAAGTTGACAGTATTTCAGTGTAGCATAACCGAACTCCCCCACTCTCTCGGTGACTTGAGGAACTTGAAGACATTGCAGCTAAAGGATTGCAGGGAATTGAAATGTTTGCCGGTCTCTGTTGGACGGTTGACTCAGTTGACTGAGTTGAAAGTATACGGTTGTTCTATAAGCGAACTCCCCCACTCTCTCGGTGCCTTGAGGAACTTGAAGACATTGCGGCTAAAGGATTGCAGGGAATTGAAATGTTTGCCGGCTTCTGTAGGACGGTTGACTGAGTTGACTGAGTTGAGAGTAGGGAAGTGTCCCATAAGCGAACTCCACGACTCTCTTGGTGACTTGAGGAAGTTGAAGACATTGGAGTTGTCTACATTGGAATTGAAATGTTTGCCGGCTTCTGTTGCACGGTTGACTCAGTTGACTAAGTTGAAAGTATTCGAATGTCCCGTAAACGAACTCCTCCGCTCTCCTGGTGACTTTTGTAACTTGAATTCATTGTCGTTGTCCAATTGCAAGGAATTCCGTTGTTTGCCGGCTTCTGTTTGACTGTTGACTCAGTTGAATGAGTTGGAAGTAGCACATTGCCCCATTAGCGAACTCCCCCACTCTCTCGGTGACTTGAGGAACTTGAAGACATTGGGGTTGAGGTATTGCAAGGAATTGAAATGTTTGCCGGCTTCTGTTGGACGGTTGACTCAGTTGACTGAGTTGAGAGTAGAGGGATGTCCCATAAGCGAACTCCCCTGGCTCCGTGACATGAGGAATTTGAAGATGTTGTCGCTGGATGACTGGCAGGAGTTAGAAGAGCTTCCAGGGCTTGAACATTTCAGGTCTTTGCAATCGCTTAGCGTCGATAGATGTGTGAAACTAAAGAAAGTGAAAGGGTTGGCGCAGTGCACAAAGCTTAACGTGCTTTCTGTTAGAGGGTGCTCTGAGTTAGAGGACTTGGAAGGTGTTGAACAATGTCCGTCCTTGAGGGTGCTTTATGCCGACGTATGTCCAAAGCTCAGGTGGGGTGGGGGAGTAGTGGAGCAGCTGCTCCAGCGAGTGTATTTGATCAGGTGAGATGGGGAGTAGTGGAGTAGCTGGACCAGCGAGTGGAATTTCTCTATCTATGAATAGCAAAGTAGAAGAAGAAGAGTAGGTGGGGTGGGGGAGTAGTGGAGCAGCTGCGATTGAAAGGAGGACTCTGTTTTCTAATGTAATCATTTAGTATGTGTTTTCGTTGCTAGTGCATTCGATGACTGGTCCGTGTAATAATGGGAGAACACGTAAAAAAATTTGAAATAGATTATAAATAAAATAATTTTATGATATACAAGATCAAATGGAAATTAAATATAGAAAACACCAAAAAAATGAAATAGATTATAAATTAAAATAAATAAAATAATTTTATGAGTTTTTCATAAGCTAAAGTGTAGAGGAAGCCAATATACTCTTAAAATTAAATATAATAAGAGAGAGGCTACAGATTATTTTTATAATGTTATAATGTTAGAGGTAAATGGTATTAGAGTATGTTTTTTCCGCACTAACGAATGCGTTATTATTAAGTTTTTTTAATAGAATAAAAGAGTTTGTTAAAGTTTATTCATTTTTCTAAAGTTTAGTTGATAATTTTTTTTTAACTTGTTTGAGTAGATATAATTTTTTTTAATTTTTTTGAGTAGATATTCTTGAAAGTTTAGAAATATAAATAGATTTTATGTATTTTATTTTCTAAAAGTTTAGTTGATAATTTTTTTAACTTGTTTGAGTAGATATATTTTTTATTTTTATTTTTTTTGAGTAGATATTCTTGAAAGTTTAGAAATATGAATAGATGTTAGATATAGATATCTATTGTTTAGAGAAGTCACTAATATGTTAGAAGGAATATTGGATTTAGAAACATAAGTTTATAAGAAAAATTCTAAGTAATTTTAAAGGAGACCTTATTTTATAATTCAATATTAAAGAAGTCATAGTTTGAGAGAAGGGAGTGATAAGGTAATGAGATGCCAACTTAATGATAGGTATGCCATTGGAAACCAAAGATTGAATTAATTAATCTCTTGCGAAATGTAGGGAAGTTAATGTTTTAAGGGACTTAATGAGCCATTGGTTTCTTTAAGGAGTGTTGGTGGGCAAGGATATAATCATTTGAATTGGATCCTCACCAAATATCTTTGTAAACTTTGTAATTAACATTTATTTTTAGAAAAGTTTAGGAACTAATTTAATTGGACTTAACTCAGTAAACTGAGATAACTAATTACAACTCAAATACAACTCAATCTTATCTCCTTAATTAAGGGATAATCTCATTAATTTAAGGGATAACTGTTGCATGACTTCAGAAAGACTTCTAACTTGAATTTCTCCAACTAATTAACTCAAAAAGAATTAATTAATTATTTTTCAAGCAGCTGGTGAGACTAAATTTGAATTTTAATTCTCAATTTTAATTCAAGGACAAATTAAAATTGGAATATTTTTGTTACGACATTTCAACACTCCCTCTCAACAAGAAAATGATTATCTGCCACCTTGATCCTGTCTCTATGGAACTCGAATTTACACTTTGACAATGCCTTTGTCAAAATGTCTGCATCTTGCTCATTTGTCGAAATATACTGCAACAACATGATCCTCCTCGCTACACAGTATCTGAGATGATGATACCGGATGTTAATGTGCTTGGACCTATCATGAAATATTAGATTCTTAGAGATTTTGATACAACTCTGATTATCACAATAGATCGCAGTTGGATTCGTCCTCTGATCAAACAAACCAACTAAGATTTTCTGCATCTAGAGGACCTCACATGCTGCCTGACTTGCAGCGATGTATTCAACCTCTGCCGAGCTGAGTGCAACCGACCTCTGTTTCCTGCTGTACCAAGAAACTGTAGCTGAAACAAGGTTGAAAATCCCTCCTGATGTGCTCTTCCGATATGATGGACTCCCTGCCCAATCTACATCAGTGAAGCCCTGTAGCTTCACTCCCTCTGTCCGTCTGTACCATAATTTATATTGAGATGTGCCTCTGAGGTACCTCAAAACATGCTTTGCTGCCTTCCAAAACATCTTGGTAGGCTGAAGCATCGCTTGACTCAGCTGGTTCACCACATAGCACGAATATGGTCGTGTGTTCACTAAGTACATCAGTGAACCCACAAGCTAACCTATACACAGTAGCCTCTACTACTTCCCCTGAAGTAGCATACTCCTTCCTTCAATTACCTGCTAGAGGAGTCTGCATGGGCTTGCACTTCTCCATGTGGAATCTCCTAAGTATCTCGTTGGCATACTTTCCCTGAGACACAAACAACTCCCCATCCTTTTGCCATAATTCCATGCCAAGGAAGTAATGCATGAGACCCATGTCTTTCATCTCGAATTATCTTGCAAGGTCCTCCTTGCAAGACATGATCAACTGATCATCACTTGTCAATATGAGATATCAACATAAAGTACAGTGATCAATGGCTTACCTTTCACCATGATGTGGTATAGGTTCGCATCCTCTTCACTCTTTGTGAAGCCCAACCTAGTGAAGTAGTTGTCTATCATGGTGTACCAAGCATGAGGTGCTTGCTTCAACCCATACAAAGCTCTCTTGAGTCGGCACACATGCAACTCACGATCGAAGGTCTCAAAACCTTCTAGCTGCTCTATGTACACCTCTTCCTCAATCTTGCCATTGAGGAATGCAGACTTCACATCCATTTGATGGATCTTCCAACCCATCTGTGCTGATAGTGCCAACATCGATCTGATAGATGAGTACCTTGCGACAATAGCAAAATTCTCATCATAGTCGATCCCCTCGACTTAGAAAAAGCCACAGGCAACAAATCTTGCCTTATGCTTCTCCACACTACCATCAGCAGCTTTCTTTACCTTGTAAAGCCAACAAGAACTCACAACTGACTTGTTCTCCGGTCTTGGAACTGTGTCCCAAACATTGTTCCGAACTATGGAGTCATACTCCTCCACCATAGCATCAACCCAAAACAGCTGTTGCACTGCTTCCTCAAAGGAAGATGGCTCGGTCTTAACACATTCCCCAACAAGGGCCATGTATCCAGTGTACCTATCAAGTGACCTCCTTTGTCTGTACTGAGAATATGGTGCTCTCACATTCTCTCTAGCATCCTCCAACAATTTGTCAGCTTCTCTTGTGCGTTTCCGTCCATCTCTAGAAGACTCTGCTTGAGTCGATATCTCCACTCCTGGAACCTCTGCATGCAGCTACTCCACATCAGTTTGAGGCTTCTCCTCCTTAGGAACCAACAGTTCCTCCACAGCCTGTAGTTGCAGCTCCCTCTCAAGGGAAACTCGCATGGCCTTCTGCTCATCAAACTTGAGATCTCTACGAACCACTGTCCTCCGACTAGTAGGCAAGTACACTCTATAATTATGAGGTGTATCAGTGTACCCCACAAGTATCCCCAACTCTATTGTTGGCTCAAGCTTCCTCCGTGCATCCTTTTTCACATGGAAATATACCGATGAGCCAAAGATCCTGAAGTGACCCACATCTGGTCTCTTACCGGAGAAAGCTTCCTTTGGTGTCTTCATCCCAAGTATGCGATGCAAGCTTCTATTTTGCAAATAGACCGATATGTCTCATGCCTCAGCCCACAAGTGAAGTGGTAGGCCTTGGTCATGCAACATTGCTCATGCTGCCCCTACAATAGTTCTATTCTTCTCTCGGCAACCCCATTCTGTTGTGGGTTATGAGGTGCCGTCAACTCTCATTAAATTCCTTCCGCTGCACAGAAGTCCTTAATCTCTTAAGAGACATATTCTCCACCGTTGTCGCTTCTCAAGGCCTTGATCTTCTTCCCTGATTCTTTCTTGACCAAAGCTTTGAACTCACAAAACTTTGAGAAGGTTTGGTCCTTCTTCTGCATGAAATAAATCCAACATTTACAAGAATAATCATCAATGAAAATCACATAATACCTTTGCTTTGCTATGGATGTCGTCGAGAATGGTCCACACAAATCAGTATGAACTCCCTCTAAGATCGCTTCTGCTCGACTATCTCAATCATGAAAGGAAGACTTGGCGTACTTTCCCAAGGTACAACCTTTGCTTGTGTCAACTTGCTCAAGTTTACCTTTGGGAAGTCCTGTAGATATCCACTACATTATCTTCAAGGCCCCATGATGCAAATGGCCCAACTGCCTGTGCCATAACTCGCCAATGTCTTGGCTTTGCGCCAATTCTTCTTTCAAACTCAATGCTGCACAATCATCTACCTATATTTTATAGAGATTCTTCACTCGAATCCCAATCCTCTTGGTCTGACCCGTGGCTATGTGTCTAAGGAACGCCTTTCCTTTACTGAAGACAACATCGTAGCCTTTGTCCTCCAACATCGAGACCGATACCAAGTTCTTCTTCAGTCCAGGCACATACTTCACATCTGTTAAGGTGAGAGGAGCTCCATGCTCCCTCTGAAAAGCAATCATGCCCACTCCTGAAACACTGTACTTTTCGTCATCACCCATCTCTATGCGCATCTTGAGGTCTTTCTCCTCCAAGGTACTGAATAAACTTTTATCACCGGTCATGTGGAATGAGGCTCCACTATCAAGATACCAAACACAACCCACCATCGATGACACCATGCATGCAATGAGGGTAAAGTCCATTTCAAACTGAGAGGTTAACGCCTCACCTTCAGATCCTTTCGAGGATCCCTTCTTGGACTTCTTCGATGGGCAATTAGTCGCATAATGTTCCATCTCGTGACAAATAAAGCATCTCAGTTTAGAATTGTCAACCTTCTTCCCTCCATGAGAAGAATTCGATTTGGAATGGGAAGCCTTCCCCTTCCCTTTCCTTGCCTTACTTGCTAAGGCTAAACTTTCTTCATCATCATTCTTGGATGAAGAACCATCTCGTGTGCTCCTCCTGATCTCCTCCTACATCAGATCTGACCACAGTCGTTCCTAATCCGACAAATTCTCCCTTCCATTCATAGAGTTTTGGTAGCTATTCCATCTCTTTGGAAGGCCAAGGAGAGCGAGGCTCACCATATCATCATCGGTAGTAGTTATTCCCACACTGCTAAGCTCATCTCTGCAAGTGGTGAGCTTGTTCAGATATGTGGAAATAGTATCGCCCTTCTCCATCTTGATTCTTCGAAGCTTATCCTTGAGCGCCAATTTCCTTTGGTCACTATTGTTCTAGTTGAGGTCCTTTAATGTCTTCCACATTGAAAATGGAGTATCCTTCCCATGGAGATTCGAGACAATATGGTCTCGAACTCCCTCAAGGATAATCTGTCTCGCCTTCGCCACACACTTCTTCCATTTAGCCAACTCTTGTGCATTAGTTGAAGTTGGCTTTTGGATTTCTTGATCAATGAATTCCTTCAAGCCGTTGTCTCCTAATACAGCCTCCATGCGATCTTTCCATGCTATGTAATTCGAGCTACCATCCAAGACATACTCGAGTCTCAAGCCAATGAACGCCATTGGCCAACCTTGAAGTATGATAAGAATTCGATTTTTCACCTGCAACCAAGAACTTCAAACTTCGATTTCTCTTCTTAGTATACTGTTCACAGCGCCGATAACCTTTGCTCCGATACCATGTAGAATTTCTTACTGTAGATTAACTTGATAATGCAATATAACTAAAGAAAAATAATTGAATATACTTCTACAATCATTTAGTGGAAGCTTAAAAGATTTGAGCAAGATCAAGTGGAACACATATAACAGAGAAGAATCAATGCACATGAAACACAGAAGAATACTCAGGGGAAAGCCTCAGGTAAAAACCCCACTATCTATATTATCATTACAAGTTGGAAATATCTCAGAATTATACACAAAAGCCTTCTCCTCTGCCCACTAATTCTCCTATTTCCTAGCGCAGTTTCTCCTGGGTGATCCTACTGTTACCAAGTGTAACACTGATCACTCACACTGATCTCACACCCTGTAAAACTGCGCAATCCTCAAGGAATGAATTCCTTCTGCATGCATGAGTTTTGTTTATAGGAAAACACATGCAACTGATAGTACATTGTTCATGTCTTTAATCTCAACTGGGTCTTTCTCATAATAGACATGCATGAATTATCGATGAGAGAATATTCAGTTATCTGGAGTACACTAGTTGGATGCATGCATGCATTAACTGACTAAACTCACAATTAGTTCCTCAAACAATTTGGAACTAATTTAACTGAACTTAACTCAGTAAACTGAGCTAACTAAGTACAACTCAAATACAACTCAATCTTATCTCCTTAATTAAGGGATAATCTCCTTTATTTAAGGGATAACTATTGCATGACTTCAGAAAGACTTCTAACTTGAATTTCTTCAACTAATTAACTCAAGATGAATTAAGTAATTATTTTTCAGGTAGCTTGTGACACTAAATTCGAATTTTAATTCAAAGACAAATTAAAATTGGAATATTCTTGTTGCCACATTTCAACATTTTATATAATGTTTATAAAAAAAATGGTGATTTTTAAGATAAAACAATTTTATAATATAAATCTCAGCAAATCGTTTTGAGAAAAAAATGGAAATTGACAAATCTTTTTTTTTATAAAAATCATGGAAAATTAGCCCACTCGTGGTTGACTCAGCTAGCTGAGTTTAAAGTAGGATGTTGTTCCATAAAATAACTCCTCCGTTGTCTTGATGACTTTTGTAACTTGAAGGTATTGTCAATGTCTAGTTGCAAGGAATTCAGTTGTTTTCCGACTTCTAATGGATTGTTTACTTGAATGTTTGAGTTCTATGCAGGAGTTGTGGCTCTATGGATGTGTGAAGCTAAAGAAATTGAGAGGGTTGGCCATGGGAGCTTCACTGGGGGAGCAATACCATACCATGTGCATTCATATTGGGGGATATATATTGAGGAAAAAATGACATAATATATTGGGGTATATATAGGGGGTAAAGGGTTTTTATATTGGTAGGTATAGAAAATGTAGCTCAAAATTAATGAAAAAATATAAAAGGGTATAAACAATGTTAATGCAAAAACGGATACCTACAATATCTTGTGAAAGTAGGGGACGTTTAAATTGGGAAGGTGTATTGGGTTCATATTGGTAGGGGGTTAAATAATGTGATTTATAGACGTCTTTTCCAATATGTAGTCAAATTAAGAGTATTGTTTAATATGCAAGGAACATATGTGATATGTCAAAGGTTCATTGAGTGAAGCCCCCGTGGGGTTGACGCAGTGCACAAAGCTTCACAATCTTACTGTTTATGGGTGTTCTGAGTTGGAGGACTTGGAAAGTGTCGAACAATGTGTAGGTTTTAATCCTGTACATAAATTACCTGCAAATGAATTCTTCAAACAGAAAAATAAACTATGGAGAGAATAGAAAACAAATATACATAGATTTTTTCCCCTGGATCCCAAAACTGGGACTACCCGATTAATTTTTCATTATGTCCTTTCAATGTTACAATACGTATATATACATGCCGAAGCATTCATAAACCCCAATCCATTAACCATGGGTTAAAACATAATCGTAGTTCCCTTGATCGAACTTACAAAATACCATGGGCAGAAAATTATCATGCCCAAAACCATGTGCAAAATCCATGCACAAAACCATGGGTAAGTCCACCCACCATATTTGGGTTTGCCCACAATCCTTGGGTCCGCATAAAAAAATTGTTTCTTGGGGTTCTGCCTTGTACCCCGTGCACAGGGGCTACTGCCCCCTGCAAACTCCTTGATAGGGGGGGCTGCCACCCCCGTGGTGCCCGACAAAACGTACAACGCATGGGGCTAGTTGTGAAAAGAATATAACACATACCCCAACACAATGTACATCCTTACGTGCCTTTAATGCCTATCGATGTCTGAAGCTCAGGTGGGGTGGGGGAGTCACGAAGCAGCTACACCATGATTGAAAGAAGGACTCAATTTATGACTAGAAAAGTAGAAGAAGAAGATAATTATACAATGAAAGCATAATTAAATCATTAAAATCTTTGGAGAGTGCCCATTAGTCATGATGAGAGGTCCATGTGTATATTTTATGTTTCTTCCAAAATTTACACTAATTTAATTATTTAATATGTGTTCTGAGTTTTTCATTTATTAATAAATGATTGATCATTTAGTATGCGTTTTCGTTAGTAGTGCATTGGAAGACACAATGCTAGGCGTCATAATTGGATTACCTTGGAGTTGATTATGATTTTTATTTATCCCAATTGTTTGTGATTGATAATTTTAATTCATCATAGTTTTGTGGAAGTTTTCCATATGCTATATGGAAAGGGGTAAAGAAAATCAGTTGTACTTATAAAATTAAATCTACAAAATCAAATGGAAATTAAATATATGGAGAACACTAAAGAAGCAAATGGTTTTTGTTTAGAATAAAATAATTTTAATTTGGCATAAGAAGTATTTCATATGTTAAAATGTAGAAGAAGCCAACATGTTCTTAAAGATAAATATACTAAGAGTGGGTAAGAGAGAACTCGAACATTTTATTTTATTTTATTATAATGCTAGAGGTAAAAGATATTAAAGTATTAATTGAAAAATAACTTTCCAAATGCTAGGACACTTTCACAATTATTGATAGGTAAAAGTCCATGGAAATTATATTTGTTAGTTCGTCATAACATATTTTATAAAAATATTGAAATCCAAAAATATATACTATGAGGGTGTTGAAAATGGTCGCTATTGATGACAAAGGTTGTCCAAATAAAAGAGAAAGTCACATAAACAACTAGCATTTTTCAAGACCTTTCTATTGATAGATGGCACATTAGTAACTCCTCATGGTTGAGGAGAAATGTATTTTTGAACACACACACACACACACACACACACATCCTATCATTTGCACAAGTTGACGCAACTAGTGGATAGGCTAGATAGGTCGACCCCCAAAAACTTGACGTCAAACACTATATATATGTCACTTGTGCGGCTCAATTAAGCATCATCTTGAGTTTTTGGAAAGCATCAAGGCATGTGACAGACCACAAGGCCAAGCCTAATAGACACAGATGATCTAATGATTCATATCTCATTATGGAAGGCTATGTTGTGATAAGGCATACTCTAAAGTTTATAGGAGGATCTTTTGCACTATTTTGCAGATAGGTTTTAAATTTGTTTTGATAGGGATAAGACAAGAAGAAACTAGGCCAAGTTACTGACAAAAGTTAGGCCTTGATTGTAGGACGAAGAAACCTTGTTGCAAACTTTGTTGTAGGCCCATGTTACGCATGGTGGTCGACCTAAAATATCGTTTTTTATGGGTCCTAATTGTCTTGGTTGTAGGTACGAATTACCCTAGTTGTAGGATATAGACAGGCATAATTATAGACATAAGTGAAGGCCAAGTTTTTGTCCTTGAGCAAACTGAATTCTGGGTACCTTTTACACTTTTTTTGGAGTAGGTTGAGCCTCTTTAAAGGATTGGCTAGTAACCCCTATTAGAACAAACATTAGGCCTATTGAGTAGGCCAAGCCCTAAATCAATGAATATTGCATATTTATGATAGTTTTTTAAGGCCTATTGTAGACAATTTTATGCACAATATTTGAGTTAGTATTAAGTATGAGATAGCGTGTGACAACCCTTTCTGTCAACCCTCATGTACATATTATTATGAAATGTAATTCATGCAAATTATGTGAAAATGTAACACATTTAATGGCTAAGAAGGTGGCACATATTCAAAGGTTTGAAGGAGGAGGAGTTGCTTGTAAACCCAAACCTTGCATTTATTTCATCACCTAAATTTTTGAGTGGTTCTCTGGAACTATTGTGTAGCCATTTACTAAGGAGAATGGGCTCCTGAACCAAAGGATGAGTCCAGAGAATGCCTCATGGATCGTGTTGAAAGATTCAACAAGTAGGAGGAAATTAAGGAGTGGGAATGATGCATAGCAGGGGACATTATGCATAAGTTAGTGGGAGATTATACACTGAGCATAAGAATGAGAGACTAGTATTTCTGGATAGTGTATTCCTTGTGTTCACACAAGCTTGTGTTTGTGCTTGTGAATTCCTTGTGTTCATGCATGCTTGTAATTGTGCCTATGGATTACATGTGCTTCGTGGGGGCCTGTATTTGTTACTATGTGTGCTTTGTTGAGGCCTATGTTGTGTCTGTATGTTGTTTCTAGGGAGGGTTCGATGGAGTTGGAATACCCACGTGCTTGTAGGGTTGATAAACCTGTGAGGGCTTGCTCGCTAATAAACCTCTTGAGTAGTGGCTTCCGTTGGGGTTGATAAATTATTGGGTAACTTGTTGTGATGAGAAACTACTTAATAGGTTCAGGCACCTCAATACTTGTGGGACTGAAAAACACCATGTGTATCCTTGGGGATGATAGCACTGGTTCTAGTACCCTCAGATAAACTATTGGGTTGGGGGTGCTCTTATTCCTACATTAACTAACACAACTGATAAAGTTCCCTCTGTTCATAAATTTCCTCCCTTGAACTGAACTAAGACTCTTTGTGCACTACCTAATTCCCTTGTGTTGTTTTTCTGTTGGTTGAGTGCCACTATGGTGTTATAGCTTATAGTTGTTGAGAATCACCTGAGGAATGGGCTTTGTCCCTTGAAAGTGAGTGTTTGGTTGAGAACTCCTAAGAAATTTTCTTCCTCAAACTATGAATCTAGCTGGGGGTGGGGTGGTTGTCTACAATAAAGAATAGTAGTGAAATTATCCTATGGTTGGGTGGAGAGTTGAAGTCCCACTCTCAGTTACAATTCAATTCGAGATAATAAGATAAATGTTTACTTAAAATATACTTGTTTCACCTGACTATTTAATGTTATTGTTGTATAACATTGAGTGTGGATCAACACTGCCATTATAGAAAGTGTATCCCTATATGTATTGTAGGATTGTTCCAAAGGATATGAGGGAATTGAATTTCCTTATGTATACTGACATATTCTTGAGTTGCAGGGTAATTTGTATGACTTATGTTATGGATGAGAATCCAAGTTTAATTGTTAAGGTGTTTAAAAGTCAATGGTTGAATGTTCTATACTGCTAGAGGAGCTTTGTGCTTAAGTAATAATTTTTGTTGTTAACAAAAGTATGTTGACTGATTATTGGCTCCTAGTTTGGAGTAATTTTTGAAATCATGCATTTAAGCATGGATATGCAAAGTGTTGCAGCTAAATGTACCCAACTACTAGGAGCTATGATTTGTAGTCCTAGCCTTCAATCATACTACTAGATTAATAGGATGACAAATGAAACATGCACAAGTAGATTTCCACACTATCCAAATAGATCTAACATTCATTCATGATCTAACCTAGAAGAGGGTTTAAATCCTAACCTGGGATCCACACAACTTGGTGAAGAATATTGAATCCAACAGGAATAAAATTTCTCTTAGTCCAAGAGAGATGTTCTCCGCGATAACCTGAACGCTACACACATGCACCACCAAACAAGAAAACAAGTGGTCTTCCACAGAGGACCATTAGATCAAACTAAAACATGAACAATAAACATAGATACATAATTTAATGGTAAGGAATAATTATTTCATTAATCATCAAATGAGCAATTACAAAGTATACCTTCAATAGTGCACGGATATTTCACTGACAAAATAATACCATATCACATGCATTCATATTGGGGCATAAAAAATGAGGAAAAAATGAAATAAAAGCATATACTAAGGGGGTAAAAGCTTTTTATATGTTGTAAAGCAATATGTGTATTATAAGGTATTGTTCATACAATACATTGGCCATGTAGAGGCAAAACACAAGTGGGCTGGAGAAATAGAGGTTCAGGAGTATTTTGGGAGCATCAAGAGTGGGAGGGAGAAAGAAAAAACAATGGTAATATTAGGTCCATAATAGCCTAATATTAAAAACCGTGGCCCTAGTATTGACATGCAATTCATGGTAATGTTAAATTTTTAAAGTAAAAGTGGCATTCTCCTTTATCTTCCATTTTCATCCTTTTACTTAAATCTTTAACATTACCATGAAATGGCTTAGGATGTTTGAGAGTGGTTCTGACCTCAATAGGTCTCATATGGAGAAAGTAGAATTTTAGATCTCAGTCAAAATCTAACAAGCTTATTAGTTTTTCAGGATTTTAGGATTGGGGGATTGTAATGTCTCCATTGGATTTTGTCATGTAATAGGGTATGGAACTCATTTAATCAAGAGAACCAAATCCACTATGTACCTTGATGTTAGTGACATTTGTTGTCAAACTCCTCTATCATGACCCTACTAAAAATATACCTATCACTCAAATAAAATATTGAATTGACATGCTATGTTTTTTCTATCTTATGTTAATGCTTGGAGGGTGATATTAATGACAAAAATCCCAATATAGGTGATGATTTTGATGATATGTAGGTAGTTTTTGTAGCATGATTTTTTTGGATGCTAGAGGCCATCCAAAGGCCATTTTTCGATGTATTTTTGCTTAAGAGATGGATTGCACTTGATGTTATTTTGGTTATGTGCACCCTTACATGCTATATAAATGAGAACTTGTAATTTGTGGACCTATGGTTATTGAAGATTATAACTACTAGATGAATGATGTTATATGGTTTAATCCATGTTTTAATGTTTTTAATCACAAATTCATAATTCTACAATAATTTTTTTGACATACACGCATAAGATATATATATATATATATATTATAA
>APFE031701172.1:10964-23392 GCA_000404065.3 Pinus taeda | reverse complement strand
TCGTTGCCAACCTAGGAGGTTTTGAAAATCTCACTCCTCACTCCTGCTTCCACTCCCACTTCCCGCTTCTACTCTTGCTTCTCACTTCTTCTCTTGCTCCCAAGCAACCTTGTTCTAGAACAAACATGCATCACATTAATAATACCTCTATGATCTATGTCTAATGTGTGTGTTAATATTTTTTCCTGATGCTAACCTAGTGATCCTCCCAATGAGGGGGCAATAGAGAACACAACATATATGGCACCTTTATCCTTTCCTTACATTAGTGATGAATAGGTTGAATACAAGTGAAGGAGGCAATGATACCAACCATTTCTTGGTAGAGAACACATGCATGCCATAAGAGATATTGAAATAAACTATTGTTTGGAAGAGGATGCATGCATGCTAAGGTCACGCTTTTTACACCTTCAGTTACTTCTAGTTTAGATATTGTTTCAAATTTAGCAATTTCAGTTTTGGATAGAGTTTTTCTAATATCAGATCTTTTCTTTTGTTATTTTTAGCATGCATGATTTATTATTACTAAGAGGGTGTAGATACTTAGTGAATTAGAATACTTATGCATGACAAATTCCCATCTTAGGTAGAGGACACATATCTCAAGGAAGGGATGCACTTGCATGCTCCAGTTCATATTTTGATGGAGACACACCTACTTGACACTCTTACCATGAAACTATGGTACACTAGGTGATTAGGTTAGGGCTATTATTTGACAAAGTCCAACCAGATAGGATTTTGCATGTGTCCATATTTATTGTACTTTTTCTCATCTTCCTATTCTATAAGCGAGATGAAAGGTGTGGTATTGTGTTGGTTATCAAGGTTTTCTTTTGAACTCTTGTAGTGTATCTTTTTCAGTTTTCAATAGAAGATAGATGCAATTGAGAGTTCAAATATATGTATTTTCCATTCAAATTTTCCAAAATATATATTTTTAAATCAAACAACTTATACCTGTCTCTTTTTTACTGAAACTTTCAAGTTTGCAACTCCTTTGTGTTTAGGTTATTATTTCTAGGTGCAGAATATGCTTACCATTGTTAATGAAAATAAAGGGATATGCCACGAACGTACATGATATGTTAGAGGTTCATCGAGTGAAGCCCCTGTGCAATAGTGGCACCTCCTCTCTGGAAGATGGCAGAGTCTTCCCCTCTCTAGGTTGAATGACCTTGAGCAAAACAAGACTCACACAATCTCTCTCAATGGAAATGTGACATAATGTATGTATGAATCTCTCTTCAGTGCTCCCATGACTCTCAAGGACAGACCAATATATATATGACCAAAGATTCTCTAAGGAGGATGAATGTGGATGCTTGGGGTGAAGAGAAGTTAGGAAGCTTATCCAATAATGTGCCCAAGCTAGCTCGAATAGATAGGATAATATGAGAATTCGAATTGATCTCTTAGGAAACATAAGTCTCTAGAACATGATCCCTGGCTGCACTGTCAACACTAGGAAATTTCGGTTGTAGCCACACATAAGAAGGAATCTCCATGTGGCTAGAGGATTATAGGTTCCTTGATAAGAACTAGGTGCATTCAACTGGGGAGAAAACTATGTCAAAGATGTAATCACTAGGTGCATTCAACTGGGGAGAAAACTATGTCAAAGATGTAATCAAAATCCAGAAAAACTCAACGAATATTATCACTCATAAGTAATGAACAATGTTTTCATATCGTTGAGCATACACTCACAATCGATATTGAAGACATATATTTCTTGACTATGCTTTCATGCATAGGAGCTCTTGTTTCATTATTCAGTTACCGAAGAGGTGGAGAATCAACCAAGTATTAGAGATCCACAAATTGTGTTGATGGTGCCCAACCAAATACTGATGGGAAAATAGAAATCAAAGATGTTCAATATATTCCTTTGAAGACAATACTCTTTAATATAGTGTCTATATTTGGAATTGTAGCTCTACACTTGCTACCAAATCTCAGATGCAATACACATTATAATTTTTGGAGCCAACCATATTTAATTAGTGTGAAAGTGATCTGAAAATGGGGCTCTTAGGCTTCTTGTCTAGCTTAAAAGAACCTCTCCCACTTCCAAAGCTTGAATTTTCCCAAGTTTTTTATGATTAACCAATGCGGAATTAATTAATGCTTGAAAATATAGGTGTATGCTTGTATTTGTTTTCAATTGATTATTTGCTTTAAAATCTATTGTTTGTGTTGATATGTGAATGTGCTTAAATTGATATATAAATGCATATAACAGTAAATAAAGTAGCAGTAAAAACAAACACTTAAGACAGAAAATTAATTTGAAGTTCACCCACAACTCTTGGGCTACATCTCCGTGAGCTCTAGTTAATTCAACTAGGCTCTCTGGGATTATGGTGTAAGTCTTTTACAAGTCTTTGACTCAACTCCTGCTGTTCTGTACAAAAATAGTGGGTTCAGATACCATTTTATCCCTTTTGGCTCTTGAAGCTCTAGCTTTTGGCTCTTGGCTCTTGGCTCTCCTGCTCTGGCTTCTTTCTGCCTTCTGCAACCTTCACGCTCTCTAGCTTTTCACTTGAACTTCAAGTGACCCCACAGGCTCCCTCAGCTGCTCTTTTTCTTCTGTGTTGTCTCAACGTTGCCTCCTTGGCTTCTACGCTTCAGCAACTCGGCCACCATCAACAGTTTAGTAGCCCTGCGCAGTAGCTCTTTGACTCTCTATCGCTCTTCTCTCTCGGCTCTCTAATGCTACTACTTTTAGCATTGAACAACAAACAATAACTTGACCACTGTTCAACAACCCAGCAGCCCTTTGTCTTTGACATTCATGGCCTAAAAATCCAAAACGCACTACCTATTGGTTTTCCCTTTCAGGCTTTGCAACTTTTGGCCATGTCTTCTCGAATCCCTCTTCTGGGAATTCATTAATCATTGCATAACGCCCTTTGGGCAGGTGACCACCTATTTCTGCCACAAATGGGGCAATCGACGCTTGAAATCATTAGTAACAGTCGTTCTCTGTTTACACAGAGAACGTTTTGAAAACACGGGAAATCCGCATAAAACACAATATATCGGGCTTGAAACATTCCTAATCCTGCTTTATAGCGCCATCAGGTCCGCCTGGGGATCGCCATCGCATATCACAATTGGCCTGCTCCTTGGTTTTCCCTTTGTATTTAAAATACATTGAAAACAAGAAACATTAATGTAAAATGGCTTTGGGCGGATCTGAAATCATATATATTTCCATTCCGACACCCTTTTGGGTCTGGTTTACATCGCATCAGTGCTCCCCTTTGTATTTCGCTTGATAAACAAAATACATGAAAACATGTTAAAAATGCCAACATACAGATTTCAAATCTTATGAAACAACGTTTATATATCCATCGGGTTCGTAATATCGCATCGGGCATATAACATATAACATATCGGCCCTGCTCAACTGTGTTCGCCGATCACGATCTGCCAATATCGGCTATCGTGGTATCGCATCGGCCCAGTCCATCGCGCTATGCCTCCGACTGTCCCCCGACTGCCTTCGCTGATTGCGATCGTCAATCTGCCTGTCACTACCTATGTGATATGCCATTCAGATCTGGACTCTTGATCGGCCAGATCCGACGGCCCCTGTGCAACCACTGTTAAAGCCTCTGATTGCCTCATTTTTTAGGTTTTCTTCAGGTTTTTAAGGCACGATAGTGTATTGTGATAAGTCCAAGACTTCTCCTTTTGCCGCTTGTTTTGCCCTTTTGGGAGATTTGGAAGACTTAGAGGGTTTTTAGACCCATTATTCAAGGGATTTTTGCCTCTTTTTCCTTTGAAAAAGGGCAGCTTCATTTTATGATAGCTTTCCCATTTGAAGTCCGTTTTCTCCCATTTAAGTTGCATTGGATTCAGAATGGAGGGATCCCTGCAATGAGACTATGTCTGAGAGAAGCCTGCAATTTTCATTTTCCTCTGATTTACAAAGGATTTGTGCCATTTGGCACCTTTCACCTCTTGCATGAAGTCTTTTAGACATAGAGGTTTATCCAAGATCCATTTTTGGATCACGCCTTCCCACTAGAAGAACTTTTGGTCTCCAAAATACTAATATACTGATCTAAACAGGAA
Source organism: Pinus taeda (assembly GCA_000404065.3). NCBI lineage: Eukaryota > Viridiplantae > Streptophyta > Pinopsida > Pinales > Pinaceae > Pinus > Pinus taeda. The sequence goes on along the minus strand of APFE031701172.1, from coordinate 19,300 downwards.
ATGAGAGTGACTCACCCTCTTCTTTCAGCCTCCCTTACACTTGCCTTTGCATAGTGCCTTTGTACCAAAGTTTCTGACCACTTCCCTTCTCTAGATGGGCTGGTCTTCCTAAGAAGAATTGCCTTCCTCCTTGCCTTCCTGCAGAACTTCTACAGAAATGGTCATAGAAGGTAGTTTGAGCTTCTTTGCCTTGATTATTGATCCAAGGTGGCTCAACAAATGTGAAGTATATTTTCTCCACAAAACTTTCATTTGTACCTGTTTGATAAGCCGCAAACAACAACTGTTAACAACAACAGGCATACAGACAACAACTGGATGGACTAAACTCCTGCTTCAACAAAAGAAACATATTTTCACATCTTGTGAACACCTCCATGTCTTATATCTGCATACAAATGATAAAAAGCCCACAAAACATGCCTTTGAACAAATGACTCTTCAAGTCAAGCATGTAGAAAATTACCATTAGGACTCTCTTTCCAAAATATGATACTCTCATCATTATCTCCATTTGGAGACCAAGTTAATTTCTTTCAAGTCAACATGGCATCACATGCAATGCATGCATTTCATCCCTCAACTTTCACTTAAGCACAGTGTACTTTTGAAGCTGAAATGAAATATAATGTAGATGCATCAATAGACATGCAATCTTAATCGGATAAGAAATCTAACTATTCCTTACCAATCCCTCTCAAAATTACTACCTTTTCCTACACATCAACATCATCAGGTGAATCATTTTGAGACACATCATTCATGGAATCTTCACTTCCATTCCTGCCATCTTCTCTTTCCACTTTCTTCATATTTGGTGGAAGCATTGTTGGATTCAGTGTCCAACACTTTGCAGCAAGATGTCCTTGCTTATGGCAGTAAGTGCACTACATGTGCATCCTCTTGATAGCATGATTTGCCTTGTCCAATGGAACTTTGGCTTCTTGCTTCTTTTCCTTCTTTTGTTCTTCTTGTATGCGGCCATTTCTTTCCATACATCTAAACATCTGGTTATCCAATACTCAATAAGTGAATCATTGCAATCTCTTTTCCTCATACTTATGTGGGATATTTCATCATGCGCAAATCAAAAGGAATGTGTTTTAGAACCAGTATTTACTCTGCCTCTTTCACCTTTATTGCCTTCATGAGGAGGTGAAGCAAATGAAGAAGTGGCTCCCTTTGGAACACCATCAAACTCTTCAAGGTTGTTAGAGTCTCCCCAACTCTCTGATTCAAGTGTGTGCTTCTAAACACCTGCATCCTGCATTTGATGTTTCAAGCTATTATATTCCTCTTGGATACAACCTTCACACTTTTGAGGTAGAGGACATGAAATGAAACTCCTTCTTGGGATTGTTTTAATGGCTTTCATGGCAGCTTTGGAATTCTTTCCATAAGACTGTCCATAGCCAAGACCCGAATATTTAGGCATTTCCTCAACCATTATTGGTTCAACAATACCTTGTGCATGCTTTCCCAAGCCCCTTCCTTCATAACCCATCTTGGACATTAGCTTGGAACCTATGCCTTTAGTATGTTTCTCAAAAGAACTAATACAATAATTCTCAGAAGAATTTGAAGACAAACTGGAATGGCTTACCTCTTCTTCAAGCTGGTACTTTACCAAGGCTTCTTGGGCAACAAAGAGTTGTGTTTCCAACTCATGCATCCTTTTGAGGTTCATATTTGCAATATGAAGTTGCCTCTCCATTTCCCGCAATTTGTCAGCAAGCAACTACTTCTCTTCCTTCACGGAATTCAACTGCTTTTTAAGCATGCTGCTCTTCCTTCCATCCTCATACATTTCTCTCACCATATCCATCATGGTGGACAATTTTTGTTTCATGCCTTCATCAAGGAATCTTGTGAAGAATGAAAAATTTGAGGACCCACTTGTAGAAGTTGTCATTATGCCAATCAACAAAAAAAAACTTCAACAAGATAAATAAAGAGCTTATTTAAGCAACCTCTTGCAACAAACCTCTTATGCTTTGGATTGCCTTGAGGTCCTTTGGGATAGAAGAATGCCTTCAGCCCTTCTTCCTATTTGTCCTTCTTGGACTAAGCTATCAATAGCTTTCCCTTCACCTCTGCAAACTCAGCAAATAGTCAATCTGCAAACAAGCATACAATTAGCCTCTTGCTGTTCAAACACCTTTCAGACAAGCAGTCTTTGCTCTATCAATCAAGCATTCTAATGTAACCTTCTTAAAGGTGTGGTTAATCAATCTTAAGCTCTAATACCACCTAACCTAAAAATGGGGCTCTTAGGCTTCTTATCTAGCTTACAAGAACCTCTCCCACTTCCAAAGATTGAATTTTCCCAAGTCTTTTATGATTAACCAATGCGGAATTAAGAAATGCTTCAAAATATAGGTGTATGCTTGTATTTGTTTTCAACTGATTATTTGCTTTAAAATCTGTTGTTTGTGCTAATATGTGAATGTGCTTAAACTGATATATAAATGCATATAACAATAAATAAAGTAGCAGTAAAAACATACATATAAGACAACAAATTAATTTGGAGTTCACCCACACCTCTTGGGCTACATCTCCGTGAGCTCTAGTCAATTCAACTAGGCTCTCTGGTATTATGGTGTAAGGCTTTTACAAGTTTTTGACTCAACTCCTGCTATTCTGTACAAAAACAGTGGGTTCAGATACCATTTTATCCCTTCTGGCACTTGAAGCTCTGGCTTTTGGCTCTTGGCTCTAGCTCTTTGGCTCTCCTGCTCTAACTTCTTTCTACCTTCTGCAACCTTCATGCTCTCTGGCTTTTCACTTGAACTTCAAGTGACCCCAAAGGCTCCCTCAGCTGCTCTTTTTCTTCTGCGCTGTCTCAACGCTGCCTCCTTGGCTTCTACGGTTCAGCAACTCGACCACCATCAACAGTTTAGCAGCCATGCTCAGTAGCTCTTTGGCTCTCTATTGCTCTGCTCTCTCGGCTCGCTGATGCTACTACTTTTAGAATTCAGCAGCAAACAATAACTTGGCCACCGTTCAACAACCCAACAACTCTCTATCTTTGACATTCATGGCTTAAAAAGCCAAAACACGCTGCCTGTTGGTTTTCCCTTTCGGGCTCTGCAACTTTTGGCCATGTCTACTCGAATCCCTCTTCTGAGCCATGTCTACTCGAATCCCTCTTCTGAGCATTCATTAATCATTGCATAATGCCCTTTGGGCAAGCGGCCACCTATTTCTGCCACAAATGGGGCAATCAGCGCTTGAAATCATTAGTAAAAGTCATTCTTTGATTAAGTAGAGAACGCTGTGAAAACATGGGAAAATCTGCATAAAACACAATATATCAGACTTGAAACATTCATAATCCCGCTTTATAGCACCATTGGGTCCGCCTGGGGATTGCCATTGCATATCGCAATTGGCCTGATCCTTGGTTTTCCCTTTGTATTTAAAATACATCAAAAACAACGAAAATTAACGTAAAATGGCTTTGGGAAGATCTGAAATCATATATATTTCCGTTCCAGCACCCTTTTGGGTCCGGTTTACATCGCATCGGTGCTCCCTGTTGTATTTTTCTTGATAAACGAAATACACGAAAACACGTTAAAAATGTCAATGGACGGGTTTCAAATCTTATGAAATAGCATTTATATATCCATCGGGAAAGTAATATCGCATCAGGCATATAATATATAACATATCGACCCCACTCCACTGTGTTCGCCAATTGCGATCTACCGATATCGGCGATCTAGGTATCACATCGGCCCGGTCCATCAAGTTATGCCTCCGACTGTCCCCCGACTGCCTTCGCTGATTGCGATCGCCGATCTGCCTGTCACCGCTAGTGCGATATGCTGATCGGATCTAGACCGTTGATCAGCCAGATCCGACGACCCTTGTGCAACCACTGTTAAAGCCTCCGATTGCCTCATTTTTAAGGTTTTCTTCAGGTTTTTAAGGCCCGATAGTGTAATGCGATAACTCCAAGACTTCTCCTTTTGCACTTGTTTTGCCCTTTTGGGAGATTTGGAAGACTTAGAGGGTTTTTAGACCCATTATTCAAGGGATTTTTGCCTCTTTTTCCTTTGAAAAAGGGCAGCTTCATTTTATGATAGCTTTCCCATCTGAAGTCCGTTTTCGCCCATTTAAGTTGCGTTGGATTCAAAATGGAGGGATCCCTGTAATGAAACTATGTCTGAGAGCAGCCTGCGATTTTCATTTTCCTCTGATTTACAAAGGATTTGTGCCATTTGGCACCTTTCAACTCTTGCATGAAGTCTTTTAGACTTAGAGGTTTATCCAAGATCCATTTTTGGATCAGAAAGAGTTTTGTCTAGCTTGAAAGAGAAAGTTAATAGGGAAAAAACAAGACGTTAACAAAATTTGGATATGTTTCCATTGTGGTCTTCTTTTCCTTGCAAATGATTCCTTTACTATGCATACAAAGGATTTTGATGGAGATTTAAGTCCCAAAGATGCTCGTATGGGGCAATCGATAGATTTGATGGCCCACTGCAGAGGTGGTCTGATGATGAGGTTTACTCCTACATTTTTTAGATGTCTGAGACAACAACTGATTATGATCAAGGACTACCCATGTGCGGGTGTAGATTTTGGAGGTGTCCAGACCTCGGCCTTCCTGATGGCATGCAATGGGTCGATTCAGGTGAAAAGACCCATTGGTTTTGGTTTTTCAAATTTTTATGTGTTTTGTTCTTATGACAAGACTAATTATCTTCTTACTATGTAGATTTTGTACTAGTTAGCTTAGTGGGGATGCCATTATCGTAGGGGTGTGCACAACCCCTAGTCCACATCGACGCTCTAGACCCAAAGACAATAGAGACATTGATTAAGATCAAGCATAATCTTGAGGGACATATTCAAGGTATTCCTGATATAGGGATTGGCAATCTCCCGACTTGTTTTCACAGGAATTCAACAACGGTACCTAGATGGATTGGTCATCTACTTCGATGAGTTTCTTGGACCATTGTATGCTACTATGAGCATAACTAGTTTCTAGGATTTTTGAGCTATATTTTTCTTTTTGGTTTTATTGGCATGCATTCAGATAATAAAGGTCATGGGCCCTATGTGTCTTGGACACCAGTTTTGTTAAAATAAAATTTTTACAAACTTTTATCTATGGAGACTACTTCTATTTACTCTGTCTATTTTGTATAATCATGTGGATGTTTGTCATTTTTTAAAAATGTTGCAAATGTCGATTTAATACATAGTTTGCCATTGCATCAGTTAATGTGTTTAAATGTCTTGGAATATGTTGAAATTCAATGTAATCAAATTCCCTTTCCAAGAGACAAACCTGTAAAAACATCCTTAACATTGACAAACTTCTCACTGAATAGACATTACTCAAATGTGATACTATAAGTTGAGAATTGAATCTGAAAACTAAACAATGAATACCAAGTGAAATGGAATTAGATAATAGTTTAATGAATGCACTATACTATGCAATGTTGTTAGTCGTTCGACTAAGGCGTATCCCATGTAAACTCACTAACTCATTAATAGGCATGTAAATTTCCCATGCAACGGAAGAAAGATTTCAAGTATTACAACTAGCACCATCACCATAACAAATGTAAGGTTGAGGGAACGTCGACATCCACAAACCAAGTGTAACACAAAATTAGCAAGGGAAACAAAAGGAGTTCGTAAGAAAAAATAAAATTGCAACACACCAAAAGATATGGTATGAATATGTACAAAGTACCCATGTAGGAATCTAAGCATATTGCTTTTTCAAATAAAGCCCATTTATGGGCTTAGATAAAGGAATCCCATCATAGTCTACCAGCTCATAGGCACCTTTTGTAAGTGCAGATTTTACAATATAAGGACCAAGCCACATGGGCTTGAATTTTTCAGTTCCTAACTTATCGTGTTCATGATCATATAGTAAGAACACGTCACCTTCTGAAAAGACACGAAGGTTATCAATTTTGTCAAATTTTACTTCGATTTGTCTCTTATGAGCCTTACTAGCCAAAGTAACATCTTGATGGGTTTTAGGGAGCAATTCGATAACTAGTTTAAGTGATGAGATTTTTCACTCAATCAACAACAGAGCTTCCAAACCATATATAAGTTGGAAAGGCGTAAACCCAATCACTATTTTTGCTGAAGTACAGTATGCCCATAATTCTTAGAAAAGCATTAAATTTGAAGTCCTTTTATCAATTCCTATCATCCGTTGAAGCATAGTAGTTAACACTTTGTTCACAAATTCCACTTGGCCATTGGCTTGCGGATAATAGGGAGTTGAGCTATCATGACATACTTGGCATTCAACTCTGACATCATAAAATTTCGAAATTGGGTGCCATGGTCAGTGACCATTTCTTGTGGGACACTGTATCTAGTAATCACATGATTGAATAGGAATAGGGAAGCGATTTCACCATCGTTCTTATATGTAGGCATCACCTCATTTCATTTTGAAAAATAATCCACTGCAAGGATAATATACCCATGCCCCCCGGTTGAGTGAGGGTTATATGGTGTAACAACCCGTGATTGATTTTACATGTAAATAAAATAAGACCAAGGTCACGGGACACGTATTCCAAGATAAATGGTGGGAAAAACAATATAGTGGTCGTCACTTGTTATTGATTTATGGATATGGAAACTGGCAAAGGAAAAGAGGCAACAATTAACATTTAATTATGTAAATAAAGGAAAATAAGAGAAAATGGAGATGAAGAAACACAAACATGCATGAGAGGGAAATTAAAGGAAAAAATAAGGAAAATTAAGAAAATAGAGACATCAATGATAAAAAGGCTTAAGAGAAACAATTCATAGATTTTTCTCAGTTTTAACTTTTGGATAGTTTTTTATTTTGGCTCTCTCCTTTCACTCTCACACTCTCATACTCTTGCACACTTAGAGTATTCTTGGTGCACTCTAGTATTCTCTTGGATTTGGAGGAAGAAAAGAAAGTAAGCAAAGGGCAAGAAAAGAAGAGAAAGGAAGTGCAAGGAGACAGTTGGATGAACAACTAAAATTGGATTTTTTTATTTTTTATTTTGAGGTAATAGGTTATATGTGTGATTTCCTTTTTGGTTTACCTATGCATGATGCATGTATGTGATTCTCTGGTTATGTGATATCATTGGCATAGATATTTTCCTGGTTTGACAATGATTTCATCGTTGCCTTGCCAATTCTTGGATAGCCACGGTGTTGTGGGTTTCACACTTGGTTTTCGATTGGTTTTCAGGTTCCCTCTAGCTATGTGTTGGAACAAACACTCTGGAGCCTTGTAGCATCTTGGGTTGAGTTACTAGTTCTTGGATTGTTAGGCGCCTATACTACAAGTATAACCCCTTATTGTTATTAGTACAACCCCCTTATTATATTGCTATACCCATGTAGTCCCCATATTGTTACTATTGTGCCCCATAGAAGCCCACTATTGTTATTATAGTGCCCTTACATTATTATTGTTATGTCGACTCTGATTATATTATGACCCCTTAGACTCCTATATATAGAAATGAGGTCTTTCATTTGTATCATCCAAGAATTGTTCATTTGTGTAATGTAAGGGAGGTTGCCCCCTTGAAGAGGCTGAATTCTAAGGCATTGATCTATCTTTTCTATCTTTTTGTGAGCTGGTTTCATAACATTTGGTATCAGAGCTTTGAATTCTAGGGTTTCGCTGCTCCAAACAGGTCATCGTGGCATTTGCGTTGTAACTTCGTTTCTGTGACATTTCAGATGCTAAAAAAAAAAACACATTTGGGTTGAAATCGTTCTAAACCTTGGGTCCGAATTTCAAATATTTTTGCGCTATATTTGCAAAGATATGATCTGAGAAAGTTGGCATTTTTGCAGACTCCCGAATTACATTCCAAACAGGTGACCTAGGGAAAATAGTCATAACCTTTGTTTTGGACATCAGATTGAAATTTCGTAAGAAATTACGGAAAGAAGAGGGACTGTAGTTTCCTATATATATTTTTCAAATCCTAAGGTCAAAACAGTGACACGTGGCACTTCATACAAGTTCTCTCTTTTGAAAAGGTATATAATCAGGTCATCTTGGGAGATTGTGCATAACCCTTTCTTGGTGAATTTAAATTTGATCATATTGGTGGCATTGGAAAGAGGACGCAGAGAGCTACTGCAGGTCGCAATTTCAGAACTTAAAGATCTGAAAGTACAGAGGTACAGTGGTTTCAAGATCGAGCTCCTAAAATCAAGAAAAAGCGAGATGAGGAAGTTTGATGGCAAGGATCCAGTAAATTGGATACTACAGATGGAGAAATATTTTGATCTACATGGTGTACCACTATTACAAAAGGTATGTATTGCATCTT
>APFE031701164.1:0-10498 GCA_000404065.3 Pinus taeda | reverse complement strand
ATCAATCTGAAGAAATGTAGTTTTATGAAAGAGGAGCTGGTATACTTGGGGTTTGTGATTTCTAGATATGGTTTGAAAATGGATCCGGAAAAGGTACAAGCAATCAAATACTGGCCTACTCCCAGGAGTGTCTTTGAGGTAAGAAGTTTCCATGGACTCGCTAGTTTTTACCGAAAATTTATAAAGGGATTTAGTCAAGTTTGTGCACCAATCCTTGAGACAATCAAGGAGGTCAATCAGCCATTTCGATGGACAGAGGCAGCTGATAGGAGTTTCAGTCTATTGAAAAGAAAGATAACAGAAAAGCCTATTCTAGCCTTACCAAATTTCGAGAAAGTTTTTCAAGTGGAAACCGATGCAAGTGGAGAAGCAGTTGGTGTGGTTCTAAGCCAAGACCAAAGGCCAATAGCATATTTCAGCGAGAAGTTAAATGATGCAAAGAAAAAATATTCATCTTATGATAAAGAATTTTACTCTATTGTGCAGGCATTAAAAAAATGGAGACATTACTTGCTACCGAAGGAGTTCATCTTATATTCAGATAACCATGCTTTGCAGTTTATCAATAACCAGCCAAAGCTAAATCAGAAGCACGCCAAGTGGGTGGAATTTCTGCAAAGTTTTACTTTTGTAATAAAGCATAAAAGTGGTAAGTCTAACAAAGTAGCGGATACATTGAGCAGAGTAAGTTTTCTTTTGCAAGAATTTAAAGTGGGTGTTGTAGGTTTTGACGAAATGATAGAAATGTACAAGGATGATGAGGATTTTAAAGACATCTACACAGCAGTGCAGAATCCAGTGAACCATAACAGAAGTCAATGGATGGATTACCTTGTTCAAGGAGGCCTGTTATTTAAAAGCAACAAATTGTGCATTCCAAAATGTTCCATGAGAGAGAACATCATTAAAGAGAAACACAGTGGAGGATTGTCTGGTCATTTTGGACAAGACAAAACTTTTGCTCAGGTGAATGCTTTTTATTATTGGCCTAAAATGCAAACTGATGTCAAAAAGTTTGTTGAGAAATGCAGGGTATGCCAGTATGCCAAAGGAAGGAGTCAAAATACCGGACTATATCAGCCATTGCCCATACCAGATCGGCCATGGGATGCAGTGAGTATGGACTTCGTTTTGGGTTTACCAAAAACTCAGAGAGGAAATGATTCTATTTATGTTGTTGTAGACAGATTTTCTAAAATGGCTCATTTTATTGCTTGTAAGAAGACTAATGATGCCACACACATAGCAAATTTGTTCTTTTCAGAGATTGTAAGATTGCATGGTTTACCTGTAAGTATTGTATCAGACCGAGACACTAAATTTGTAGGGCATTTCTGGAGGACACTTTGGAAGAAACTGGGAACTAAGCTCAGTTTTAGTTCAGCTTACCATCCTCAAACGGATGGTCAAACTGAAGTTGTAAATAGAAGTTTGGGGAATATATTAAGAAGCTTGGTACATCAAAATCCCAAACAGTGGGATTTGGCATTAGCGCAAGCTGAATTTGCTTACAACGACACACCAAACCAAAGCACTGGAATGAGTCCATTTCAGATTGTCTTCGGAATGCATCCGAGAGGAGTACATGAGCTAAGAGACTTGGGGAAACAAGAAGCTAGAAGTGCAAGTGCTGAAGAGTTTGCTGAACAAATGCAAAAGCTACAGGAAGAGGTTAAAGGTAAACTACAGGAAAGCAGCAAGAAATACAAGCAAAGGGCAGATCTGAAAAGAAGAGACAAAGAATTTCAAGTGGGAGATTTAGTCATGGCATATTTGAGGAAAGAGAGATTTCCTACAAAAACTTACAACAAGCTGAAACTGAAGAAGATAGGGCCATGTAAAATCAAAAGGAAATTTTCAGCCAATGCATATGAGATTGAGCTACCAGAAGGGATCGAAATATCTCAGATTTTTAATATTGCAGACTTGTATTCATTCAGAGAGGCAGAAACAGAATTGCAGACTGAAATTACAGGTGATGAAGTTCAAACTGTGGATTGGAAAGAACAGGTGCCGAAAACATTCAAGAAAGAAGTTGAGGCTATTTTAGATCAGAGGATATCTAAAAAAACCCAAGGGTAGACATATTTTCAGTATCTTGTCAAGTGGAAGGAGCAGCCAGAAGAAGATTCCAGTTGGTTGACAACAACTGAATTGCAGAAATATGGCATAAATCTTGGAAGTTTAAAGAACCAATCTTTTCTTCTTCGGGAGTCTGATGCAGGAGCATCGGGACGGGCCAGCAATGTGGGAAATTGCCCGCATGTTGTGGCTTGAAAACTGGATTTTATTTGCTGTTAATTTTAGTATTACTACGAGTTGATTTCATAATTAGTTGTTATTGTAAAGAGTGACATATCTCCATTTGATATTTGATTGTTAGGCGCATTAAAATAGTCTGTTGGAATAAATTTCTGGGCGTTCACCTTATCTATCAGTTAGCGTAATTAGTGGCATAACAGAAGTTAATTAAGGGGTGATTCTGGTGTTAATTAATTGTAACTTGAAGATCTTTGGAGCGTATCAACGCCGAGTCCTCATGGGCCTGCAATCTGGTAAATGATTGTGTTATGTACATGTGCTAACCGCAGATTGTGTCAAATACAGTTGTGCTGGACCAGATTCTCGAGCAAACATTGAACCTGTACTAAACGCCCAACAGAGATATGGTGGAGGGGCGTATTCCCTGGAGGAAATTGCGGTAAAAAAAGGAATACGTGGTCGTTTTTGCAAAAGGCGCAGGATTCAATCACGAACAACGAGGACAGGGGGGAATTAACTCAGCAGTGGTAAGCAATGAGAGATCGAGGAATGATTTACATCGAGCAGTAACAATAGAAAAAAAATTTCTCCCACTGTGCGTATGTCAATTCCGGCCTTCTATTTCCCTGGGAAGGATTCCTTCATTTGCTCCAACAGCGTTCCTGATTTGAGGACCAGCATACGGTTCTGTGCAGGGGACACAAGTATAAAGGGTTCTTCAACGTATTTGTGAGGGGGGCGCAGATTGATAAGGGTGCTTTGAGTCATTTTAGGATTGAACCTCCAGGAAAAAAATGAATGAATTGTTTTATGGTGTTGAAACAGCGTGTTTATTTTGGTATTTTGTTTACTGTTCAGATAGAGATATTAAGGACCTGCGCTGTCCATAATAGAGCAACAGATGTTTAATGGATTGTCTTTTTTTTCTTTGTTTTGGTGTGACCTTTGAGTAGCGGATTTTAAAGCCTGAGGTGTTGTGTATCCGTGGATGCAAATGAGTTGTGTTTTTTTTGTAATGATATTAATATTAACACAGTGGCAATAAAACGATTTTCGTTTTTTTTTGTTTGAAACAATGGGTACCATTTTTGTGTATGCGTTGATCAAGAAGGCTCTGTCTTGACAGCTTGCGGTTTTCAGGTTAAAGAAGAGCATTAAGATCAAACAGAATTCTGGTGTTTGCAAATTAATTTATTGATCTCAACGTTGGTACATTAAAGACCATCTATTGGCCCCTGTTCATGATATTGCACTAGACATGAAACCTTGGTGGAATGGGGCATCTTATTTAAAGGAACAAGTTGTTGATATTTGTTGCATTGGAAATTATGCAACACAGGGTAAATGTTTATCATGTAGGAGAGAGTCCCTTTTCACTTCTTGTTTGAGAGGAGCAAGTATTATGATTTAGTTCCTAAGTTTTAACTTAGGAAAGCAACAAATTTAATCTATTGATTAATATCGATTATTGGGCTAAACTTTCTAATAATAAATAATTCAATTATTTAAGTGACTTAGAGCTAATCTCCACCATTGATCTACGTGGGTCAGTATTTAATACTAGCCTTTACCACTTTGGAGGTTAGGAATTTGGCTCAATGAGAAATTACAAGAGATCCTAATAAAGGATGAGTACATAACACTATGATTGAGAAAATAAATTTCTCGATGAGTGAGAGGCTTGAGTGATTGAAGATAAGAAGAAAGTGTGCAAAACGGGATTTTTGAAAGGGAAATGAGATGAGGATGACAATTCAAAGAGAGGGTCTAAGATCTTCAACGAGGAGGCCAAGTTTTATATCCAGGCAAAAATTTGTGAGTAGGGTGAGTTTCCAACCAAGGCCATGTGGAGAAAGTGATGAGGTTGAGCTTCTAGCTAGGGGGAAAGTTTTCCAAGTGTGCAAGTTGTACAACCAAAGGTCGAAAATTTCACAAGTAGAAGCTGAGTTTTGTTAGGATTGAATTTATCTAAGAAAGCCAAACAATTTCTAGGATGAGAATCCAATGGCCCATTTAAAGGTTCATATATTTGTTGCAATTGCTATGTATTTCTTTGTGGGTCATGTAACCTAATTTTCTAGATAAAATAATGTGAAGGAAAATTTGATTGGGAAGATTTCTATGTTGTTTGTGACTGATTTTTCTAAATAGTGTCTGCTATAAATTTATTTTAAGAAGGTAAAAATACGAATGTTTATTATTAGCCATTTGGAAAATTGGTATACTAGTTAAAAAAAAATGGGTATAAAATAATTTCCATGTGAAATGGATTAAATATGGTGTTTGGAATTTAACATGGTACCAAAGAAACTTTAAGCTTTGTGAAGAGAGAAATCAATAGCACACGATTTACATTAACATATTTTATTTTTAACTAAGGGATTTATGGTTGAGCGATTAATCTAGGAGAAATACTTCTACCAAGTTGAGATATGAAGACCATAAAAAAGGGGAAACAAATTTTAGTCAATTTAAGGGGAGAATAGCCCTAATTCTCATGGATAACAATCTACAGGAGTTTCTATAAAGTCATTACACCTCACATATGCTATATTATTGGTTGTTAATTATTTGAAGGATGTGAAAGCCAAACACATCATCATGGATGCAATGAAGGATCATGTCATACCTCACATTTCAAGGAAGAAGATTTCCAATGAGATATGGATTGCTTCTATTAGTTTGTACTAGATTGATAATGAAAACCAAAAATGGTGTTCATGGAAAAGTTAAGGAATACCTATTTGACTAGTCATGCACATTGCCATCATATCTCACTAGGATTCAACAAGTTCAAAATGAGCTTGGAGCTATTGGGGTAGCATGTCAGATGAGGAGCTTGTAAGGATAGCCTTGAGTAGCTTTACAAAAAATAGGCTATCATTTTGATATATGTTCTAGCACAAAATAAACTAGTTGATTGGGTAGAATATGGGATGACTTCGCTCAAAGGAAAACCTTAGAGGAGTCATTTCCTAGCAAAAAACAAAAGTGTGGGGATGAGGAGAACCTTGAACATTCCAGTTAAGCAAGGAAGGGTAAGGAAAAGACCAAATAAAACGCATAAAGAGGATCTACTTCACACGCTAACAAGAATAGGGACATGAGAAAAGTGAAATGCTTTGCATATCACAAATATAGACACTTTCCAAGTCAATGTTCAAACAAGAATAAGGGAAAGGGAAAGGAACATATTGGAGCATCTGTGTAGATGAAAGATTTGGCCACCAATAATGAGAAGGAATTCTCATTGGTGTCCTGCCTTTTTCATATCATTACTTCATGGGTAGTGGAGCATTTCATCACATGAAAATATTTTCAAATATTTTCACCAATATGGTAAAGGCGTTGTAGAGGGAGAGGGAACCATACATTTTCAGTTGTATTCTAGGAGTTCAATGGAGGTGAATGAGGTGATGTATGTATTGGCTATAGAGGACAAGGGTTTTGAGGTTAACTTTACAGGTGGATAAGTGCTTGTTAGGCCTATGGGATATGATGTTAGCTCAATGAGAGTGATTGGAGATAGAGACAATTGTGTGATAGTGGCAACCCAAATTAGTATAATCCCTAGAACATGATAGTGGCAACCTATCTGATCTATGGAATAGGAGGATGGGTCACTTTCACTTTAGAACTTTACCATTGTTACTAGAGATGGTCATTGGTATTATGGAGTTCAATGTAGAGTAGGATGGAGTGTGAAAGGGATGTGTGCTTGGAAATTATGCCAAGGATACTTTTTCAAGAAACAAGAGTAGGTCCAAAGGTGTGTTGGGTTTGATACATTTAGATATAGGTGGTACTTTGTTAGTGGATTATGTGATAGATATACTTCCTGAAGCCCAAGGGTGAGGCCTTTAGTGAGTTTCAAGCACTTAATGAACTTATGTAAAACTAGATAGGGATGAAGATCATGATCTGAAGGTCAAATAATGGGGTGAGTACACCTCCATAACAGTTATCTCAATGGAGGTTAAGTGTATGGATACAATTATTATGAATTATGAGGATATATGGCTTCACAAAATTCTCATAGGTTTATTTAATCTTAATAGGGCTCTCCATGATTCATTTTGATAATAAAGAGTATAGTGCTTCATGACAGGTCCAAACACATAGAGATCAAGTACCACTTCATTAGAGGTGGGGGTCTATAAGGGTGTTGTGAGGTTTCTATACATATCTACATATTAACACATTCTAAACATTATCATGAAGCCCCTGGTGAACATGAAGTTTTTTTCTATAGGGATAAGTTGGGGATGGTGGAGAGTCCTTTCCTTGCTAGGAGGGAGTGTTTATTTTTGTAGTATTTGAAGGTGTGTAGAAATCTGAGTAAGCCTTAGAGCCCTTGAGAGCCAAGAGGGCCTATGAAAGGTGGTTGGAAAGAGAGAATCTTATGTAGGATAAGGTTGAGTAGGCTTGAGACCTGTGGTTGGGCTGAGAGGGATGAGAGAGCCTGTGGAGGGCTAAGAGGTCTTGTTCACACAAGAGGGCCAAGAAGGCCCATTGACAACAAAGAGGTCTGAGAAGACTTATTGACAACAAAGAGTGCTTAGAGGGCCAATTGTTAGAAAAGAGGGTCAACAGGGCTTGTGGTGAGCAAGAGCACAATTATGTGTCAGCGAAGAAGACATTGGGAGAGAGATTCTCAGGTAAGAAAGAGAAATACACGAGTAATGTTGCAAGTTTTCTATGAATGAGATACATAGTTGTGTAAGGTTTGAGGAAAGTGCATGAAGCAAGAAAGGAGATCTAGATTAGCATATTAAGGATGAAGCTAGGCCTTGATATGCTAGATGAGATGTAGGGTAATTATTTATTCCTAGTAAGGAAGCCTATGTAGGTTCTAAGAAGAATTTAATGAAGAATTGTTGATCGAGAAAAACTTATGTGTAATATATTACTATGCATGTTGTGTAATATATGTAATATAGAATAGATGTGAAGATGTAATGTAAGTATGTAAACAATTTAAATGTTGGATTGATTAAAAAATAGAAAAAAATTAAAAGTTAACAGTTAAAAGTGACATCGTGCAAACATTTAAATGTTGGTTCAATTAATAATAATAACAAAGTAATAAAAATAGTAAAATTCAATTTGTTATATTTTGATTTTGTGAATAGGCTTTGTTACAATACCATGGGCCAATACCATGGCTTATCAATACTGCATGCCCCAAAACCATAACCTATTTCACAACTAAAATATTTATAACAATATGACAATATTCTTAACCATGGATATTTACCCAGATTTTATGGTGGATATTATTAACTTGTACTTTAGTTAGGCTTTGTCACAACACAATGGGCCAATACCATGACTTACCGATACCACATGCCCAAAAAACATAACTTATGTGATAATCAAAATATTTTAGAAAAATATGAAAATATTCCTAACCATGGATATTCACCCCCACTTTACCATGGATATTATTAACTTCTAAATAGACTTTGTTACAACACCATGGGCCAATACCATGGCTTATCAATACCACATTGTCCAAAAAACATAACTTATTTCACAATCAAAATATTTTATAACAATATGACAAGATTCTTAATCATGTATATTTGCCCCACTTTTTCATTGATATTATGAACTTGGTAATATGCTTCGTTATAAGAGCTTGGACTAATGCCATGGCTTATCAATACCACATGCAAAAAAAACATAGCTTATTTCATGATAAAAATATTTTTAATTGAAGCTAAAAGGAAGAATGTTATAATTACTTTTGAGATATATCTAAATCCTCTCTCCTCTCTACTAATAAAAATATTCCCATAGAAATTAAACTAAGGTTTTAATAAAATTGAAAATCCGAATACTTTCATATTTAAAGATGTGAAATTTATATAATATAAATAATATTAGTAAGAACCAAGTATCCAAGTGGTGACAACAAGAAAAGTGAAGGGGAGAGAGGGGGAGGCAAGAGGGAGGGAGATAGTGACAAATCTGTAGGGAAGAGAGAGAGAGAACAAAGGAAATATGGAGAAAGGAAATATGGAGAGAGAGTGAGGGAGAGAGGAGAGGGAGATAGAGATGGAGGGGAGAGAGAGAGAGGGAGACACAATGCCTCCATTGACATACATTTCCTTGAATTTTTTATGGTCCTTATCAAGCTAACCCTTCTTTTTGTGGTATAGGGGTAGTCCTTTTCTTGGCTCAAAACCACATCATCTAGGTTAGATATGCTCATGACAGGGCCACCAAAAACAAGGTTGCATTCTTGGGGCTATGGAAAATCCTTGAGGTAGCAAAGAAACAAAAAAAAATCACGTTTTTGGTGATTCTCTTGGTAATGAAATGGAAAAGAAACATATTCAAGTGAAAAATCTTAAAGTATCTCTCTTATTACAGATTATTGACTAATCTTTACAAGATTTCTAGTGACTCTTCTATTCACACATTTTTCTCTAGTCTTTACAAGATTTCTAGTGACTCTTCTTTTCACACAGTTTTCGTGAAATGAGGAGGGATTTAAGAGGGCCACGAAGCTACAACCCAACACATTTAGTATATTTAGTATATGAAGGACCATAGATGGGGTGACCTAGACTATTTATATACATATATGAACATTGGTTTGCCTTTTTCCAAAATATTTGTACATAAAATGACAATACAACAACATTTAGATAAATACCATTTTTTTTAAGAAAAAAATGGTAAATCAAAATCCATAAAACTGAAAGGAGATGTCTAAAATAATAATATCAAATAAGCAAATTGGTATCCAAGACTATGGTTTCATCACTACTCTAGTTTCCCAAGTGATAAAGCAACACATTTCTCCAACTATTTACAAAAATAAATATTATGAAAGAAAAAACTTTAAATACAAAATGAAATAAAAGTAATAAAACATCAATTTACATTGCTTAGTATGTATGCTTCCATTGACATAACATTTCCTTGGTTTTTTTTTATGGTCCTTGTCAAGCTAACCCTTCTTTCTATGGTATAAAGGTAGTCTTTTTCTTGGCTCAAAACCTCTCTTGGTAATGAAATGGAAAAGAACCAGATTCAAGTGGAAAATCTAAAAATATCTCTCTTATTACAAATTATTGACTAGTCTTTACAAGATTTGTAGTGACTCTTCTTTTCACACATTTTTCCTGAAATGAGCAGGGATGCTTACAATTTGTTTAAGACAACTACGAAGCTACAACCCAGCACATTCCAGGAATAGATGGGGTGACCTCTAAAGCTATTAATATACATATATGAACATTCTTCTGACTTTTTCCAAAATATTTGTACATAAAATGACAATACAACAGGGTTTAGATAAATATCATTTTTCTCTTTAAAAAAAATAAAAATAAAAAAATAAAAAAAATAACAAATATTGATCACTTTTTATACCGTCAGAGATAATAGGTAAAAAAGATGGTAAATCAAAATCCATAAAACTGAAAAGAGAAGTCTAAAATAACAATACCAAATAACCAAATTAGTATCCCAACGTACATATTTATACCATATACAAAATTGGTAATCCAACGTACTTATTTAAACCATATACCAAATTAATAATAGCATATGAGTTCTTACGTACACACTCAACTAGATTAACTATAATTGGGCATTGAATGTGAAGAAACTAATCACCCGTCAAAACTATATGACTACAGCATATGACCATGCCAGAGCCCCATCCCATCAGTCCACCCTGCAGAGAAGACGCAGTTCACTTCATGTCAACTTCAGTACTATTTACAATGTGCGACACAGCTAGCTCGCTAACACGTTACTGTAACATTATCTAACGTGCTTGTTTCTTCTCTTTGTTGTATTCTTTTGGACAGGGCGGCTACTCATATTCACATATTTATATAGGGTGTTGTAGGTATATTGAATAAGAGTCATGGAAATTTGTTCTTATTAAATTAATTCTTTTCTTCTCTTTTTTAAACAAATAATAATAGCCAAGTAATTTTGATCTTTTAATTTTGGATATATATATGTTTTTTAATAGTAATACAATTTTTTGTTATTTTCATTTTACATATTGTTTACAGTAAATTTATAATTTTAATTATCATAATTCAATTTATAAGTTTAATTATGATAATTCTTTCAATATTATTAAAATTGTGTAGAACATTCTCTCCACAATTTAGTACATCTTCACTTCAAGGTATTTTAATTTTGAATAATTTTATTAATGTTTAAATAAATGTTATGAAATTTCTTATTTTTCATTTTAATTATT
>APFE031701148.1:0-11779 GCA_000404065.3 Pinus taeda | reverse complement strand
CGAAAGTGATTTACCGCTGCCTCTTGAATTTGAGTGAAACCTTTATAAACCTGACCACTGGAACTGGTTATTTCTGCTATATGGTTGCGCGAGAGACGGGCCCTGCACTGTCTATGAAAATAAGAGGTATTTCTGTCCCCTGATTTGAGCCACAGGCTTCGAGACTTTAGACGCCAGTATTCCTCTTCCTTCCTAAAAGAACAATATACATTCTTTTGAGCCGATTTTTCGTTGGCTAAATCTGTGACCGAGGGATCTATATCCTCCATATCGAATTGTATTCCTTCCAATTGAGTTACTGCCTCCTTCCTCTGCCTTTTGGGGAATTGCGTGGATTTCTTTATCCAAGCCTTGAGAGCTGTTTTTACATTTTCCAATTTTTGTTCCCAAACAAAGCTTGGGGAACCATTAACTTCTGTCCTCCATGCCGCTTGGACTGTTTCTAAAAACCCATCCTTGCCTGCCCAGAGAGGGCTGAAACGAAAAGGAAGGGGGCCTAAATCCTCTTCATTTTTTATACATATGAGGATTGGCTTATGATCCGATGTGAGTTTTGGAAGAATTTTAGTAAAAACAATTATGTTATCCATCATTAAAGAACTGCTGATAAGAAACCTGTCCAATCTGGCTGAGATATGATTTTCTCCGGTTCTATTATTTGTCCAGGTGAATTTACCTTTCACTGGTTTGAAGTCTACCAAGTCCCAACGCTGAATCAAATTGCCCACTATACTGGTGAAAGGATCTCTGGACTGGATCCCTCCTTTCTTTTCTTTGGGATCTAAAGTTATGTTCAGGTCCCCCCCTATGACCAAATTTGATGGATTGATTTGCTCTAAATACTCTGAAAGTGACCTCCAGCATTCTTTCTTCTCTTCATAATGAACTGGGACATATAAGTTAAACAGGGCGAGGGTGATATTACTTACATAATGGTGTAGCTCTGTGTAGATCCAATGTTGAGTCGCTGAAAATCGTTCTAGGGAGAAGTTTTTTGTCCATAAAGTACCTAATCCTCCAGTTGTACCCCTTGCACTAACAGCCTTTCCTGAATCAAATTTCCATTTCTTAACACTGGTGTTTAGAAGGGCTTCCCCTTCTACTTTGGTCTCTTGGAGCATAAGGATGTCCGCGGTCTCTATCTTCAGTAAGTCTTTGATGGCCTCTGCCTTATTGGGATTACCCAGACCCCTACAGTTCCAAGAGATCATCTGCATCATTTACCGCTTGAAGGGGTAGGCCCTCCTCCTTTGGAGGTCCTTGGCCTGACAGTTCTCCCTAGGGTCATTTCGATCGTTGCCTGACTGCCAAGAGATTTTTGTTTTTCTGACTCCTCTTCTCTAGTTTCCTTATTTGTTCTTCGTCCAACCCTTTTTGATGACTTTCCTTGAGATTCATCGTCTGATGACCCAATATTCTCTATTGATTTTTTCTTTTTTTTTATTATCTCTGCGTATGATGGGGAAGAAATTTTGCTTGGAGTGATGCTTTGAGTATTACCAGGGTCTAGGGTTTCCATATTCACCTGCTGAAGTGGTTCTTCTTCCCCTGCTTCCGGCGGATCTGAAGGAGGCGTGAGGATTTCAAAAGGATTTTTATCTCCCTCAATGTCTTTTGGTTCACTGCTCCCGGCTTTTTGATTACTTGTGCTTCCATTATCTACTTTGCTCTATGACCCTTTAGCCTTGTTTTTGTTGCTCTGCCTGTTAGCTGATGTCTTCTTTGCCTGTTTCCATTGATCTTCTTTTTCCTTCTCTGAAGTCTCCCCACTTCTTTTTTTGCAGTATCTAGCAAAATGCCCATACTCATGGCAGAAACGACACTTGAAGGGCAACTGTTCGTAATCAAGCTCTTGAATATGTGTCCAGTTTGCCACCGATAGCTGAATCGCTTCGGGTAATCCTATTTCCAAATCGACCTCCACGCAGATCCGGGCACAGGAATACTGGTCCTTCCTTGGGGCTTGGTCTATGTATTTTCCGAGAGCGTTTCCAATGGATTGTAAGGAGCCTTGATTCCAGCAATGCAGGGGAAGATGCGGGAGGCGCACCCAAACCGGAACCGCCTTAGGCACATCTTGTGTTGGGTCGAAATCAGTTGACCATTTGTTCAAGTAGAGTCCTTGGGGCCCCATGAAATATGGCCCGTTTCTGAAAATCAGGCCTCTATCTTCTGGATTGTCAAACAAAAAAACAAAGAACCCTTTGCCAACAAAATAAATCTTGATTCCTTCATTGACCAAAGGTAGCCAGTTCCTTTTGACCCATTCTTCGACTGCTCTCGGGGATGGCCACAAACCGGTGAACTGACCGATCAGGCCTTTTTCTACAAGATTCAGAGCTGATCTGCATATTTCCTCCTCAGGTAAGGCAACCTTGGGAATATTGTCCAGTTTTTTTACAAATTTTTGCTGCAGGCCAGAGAGCAGGCGCTTTCCAGAGGCAGAAACCAGAGCCTTGAAGGCCTCGACTTCCGGGGGAAGGGGAGGAGGGGCCTCGGGGCCACCTCTAGACGCCATAAGGAATGCAAGCAAGAGGGCGCAGGTGCGGCTAGGGCAGCGCAGCGAGCACAGAGCGAAAAAAACAGTGAACTTTAAAACTAATACAGACCATTATACTTAATTTAAGAGTCCATCAAAATTTTATAATAAGTCCATCAGCTCAAATATCTATAGCATTTACTTTAATAAAACTAATTAACTATCCATATAGTTACCTTTTGTTGCCTACCTCACTTTCAGATCCAAAATGGTTTTTAGAGGAATCAACTACGGAATGCTAAACTAACTGCAGAATGTTGACAATCTTCAACTTTTGTTTCAATTCTTCAAGACTATTGTTGATTGCTCAAGGCTTGTAATGCTGAAGATCATTAATGTTATTGAATGCTGACGAGTTCTCTTAAAAGAGATATAAATGCTTCAAACCAATTAGTTTGAAAATAAAAAATAAAAAAAATAAAAATAAAAATATTTTGCAAAGAAGAAAGGGAAAAAATAAATGTGAAAAAGGAAAGGAAAAAAAGGAAAATCTAAGTTTCCAAAGGACTTTTGGTTTTCAACTAAGATTTTCTACATAGTGTATGCCAACAATACTAGTTTTTCATAACTATAACCTTATTTTTTTTCTTTTGATGTTTTGGAGAAAATAAATTAAACTTTTTTTTGGTAGTAGAGGAGAAGGATATGCTTTTCCTACTAGTTTCAAATCATAATTTTCTTGCATATGTTGAAAAAACTCTTCTCTTTTCAGGGGATTATGATATAACTTTAACATATGACCATTAATGAGAAAAGTGATCCCTTCTTCATCAATGGTATTAATTCTAACTACTCCATTGTCAAGAACAATTTCTATCTCATAGAGACCCAACCATTATGTTTGAAATTTACCTTGAAAATCTTTAAACATGGAATCAAAGAGAAGAGCCCATTCATTTGGCTTGAAATTTTTGACTTTAATGAATTTATCATGCCACCTTTTCCTCTGTTGTTAGATTATGCTTGTACTTTGTATGGCATATTGTCTAGTCTCATATGATTCATTCAATTATTCCAACCTTTGTTTTTGGGCTTTAGAAAGATCTATCCCCAATTTTGTCATTGTCTTGTAGGTCTCCATTTGGAATTCAATAGGAAGCAAAAATTGCTTCCCATAGAAAATATCATAAGGAGTATGTCCAGTAGTATTTCTTCATGTGGTCTGGTATGCCCAAAGTGCTTCTAGAAGTCTATCTGCCCAATCTCTTCTATGTAGATGTATAGTCTTGGTAAATATGGCTTCAAGAACTTTGTCAGTGGATTCCACTTGTCCATTGTCTTGTGGATGATATGGAGTGGATTTAAAATTTCTGATATTATACTGCTCCATGATCTTCTACACTATCTTGGATGTAAATTGTGCACCTTGATCTGTTAAAATTTCTCTTGGAACACCAAATCGAGTGAAAATATCCTCAAAAATAAATGTAACAACAACATTTTCAGTAGCAAAAGTTAGTGGCTTAGCTTCTACCCATTTGGTAACATACTCAATACAAACAAGTATATACCTCTTTGCTTGGATGGAGGATTGATGGGTCCAACAAAATCTAGAGCCATTTTTTTCAAAAGGCTCTATTACTATTTGTGGTTGTAGAGGCATCTCATTTGATTGAATAGGTCTCCCCATTCTCTGATAGTTATCACATCTTTTGACATATTGCTTAGCATCCTTGAAAAGGGAATGCCAATAATATCCAAAAAGAAGTACATTATATGCAGTCTTCCGTCAACAAAATTTCCTCCACATGGATCATCATGACATGCTTTCAATATCTCAGGTACTTCATCTTCCTGAACACATCTTCAAATGATCAAATCAGGTCCTGTTTGGTAAAATTCTCCCTCTATCCAAGAATAAGGTGCACTGGCTTTGTTGACTTTTTGTCTCTATTTGGATTATAGTTGTGGAGAGAATTTCCTTGTAGCTAAATAGTTAGCAATACCTTTAAACCAAGGAGTTTTAGTAGATACTGCAAAAATATATCCATTAGGAAAATTGTATACTACAAAAGTATCATTATTATCATTTTGCATCCTGTAAAGGAAATCAACAACCACATTTTCTATTCCTGGCATATCTAAAATGGTAATTTTGAATTCCTGCAATAATAAAAGCCATATAGTAATTCTATCATTAGTGATTAGTTTGGTCATAAGAAATTTGATAACAAAATGATTTGTATGAATGAAAGTCTCGTAACTAGCGATATAATGTATAAATTTATTAATGACAAACTTCTTCTCTGCAACTCTGTAATTTAACACTACATGAGTCAAATTTTTACTTGTCTAATATATAACATAAGGAGTTAAGTCCTTTTGTCCCAATACAACTCCCAAAGCTGTATCTGAAGTATCAATAGAAATTTGAAATGGGAGGGACGAATTTTGTCCTCTTAAAATTGATGCTTCAGAAATTTTCTATTTCAACAATTCAAAAGCTTGTTGACAATTAGAATTCCAATAAAATTCACAATCCTTAGTGAGTAATTTGAAAAGTGGTAAAGCTATTTTTGTGAAGTTTTCTTTAAACCTTCTATAGTAACATGTGAATCTGAGAAAACTTCTAACATATCTTTGGCATGTTGGTACCAAAATCGTAGAAATGACCTCAACTTTTTAGGAATCCACTTTGATTCCAACACCTGAAATATGATCGCCCAAACAATTCCTTCGTTAAACATCATAAAGAATTTTTTAATACTCGATGGAAGATTAATTTCTTTACATTAAAAGGACTTTTCCTAATTTTTCCATAACTTCTTCAAAAGTGTTCCCATAGAAAATAAAGCCATCCATATAAAATTCTACACAATCCTAGATCAAATCATAAACGATACCTAAAACCAGTCTTTGAAATGTAGCAGGTGCATTACATAAACCAAAAGGAAGTACCATATAAGCATACATACCCCATAGACATGTAAAAGTTGTCTTATCTTGATCTTTAGGTGCAAGTTAAATTTGATTGTATCTACTAAATCCATCAAGAACTGAGAAATATTTCTTCTGTGCTAGTATATTAGTACTTGATCAATAAAATCTAGTGGGGAATGATATTTTAGAGTTGTTTTATTTAATTCTCAATAATCTATGCATACACTCCACTTTCCATTTTTCTTAGGAACAATCACTAAAGGTGAAACCCATTAACTATCTAAAATTGGGTAAATGAAATTCACATTAAGCAATTTTTGTAACTCTTTTTTAACAATCTCCCTCAGTTTAGGATTTATCCTTCTCTAAGGTTGCCTTACTGGTTTGACATTTTCTT
Source organism: Pinus taeda (assembly GCA_000404065.3). Classification (NCBI taxonomy): domain Eukaryota; kingdom Viridiplantae; phylum Streptophyta; class Pinopsida; order Pinales; family Pinaceae; genus Pinus; species Pinus taeda. Next base: position 5,963 of record APFE031701148.1, on the reverse strand, counting down.
GTATACAAATGTGATCCATACACGTGTTTGCATTGATTCCCTTCATATCAATATATTCCCATGCAAATTCATAATAATGTTTTTGTAGCATCTTTACTAATTGTTTCTTTTTGAATTTCCTCCAAGTTATTATTAATGTTTAATTTTTTACTTGGATAAATTTCTACCAAATAATTGCCAAACTTTTCCATTTAGTTTAATGATATTTTGGATTGTCTGGATGAGAAATATTCAATTACAGAATCTTCTTGAAAACTTTGATCTACCATGTGCACACAATAATTTTGTTCACAATATGAAGAAAAAACATGATTATTCATAAATTTATTAATTGATCTTCCTCATCTCTTTGTGAAATTTTTAATACTGGTTGAATTTCTTCAAAATCTTCCTCATCATGTTCAATCCAAACTTCATTTTCTATCTCAGTTATTGCTCTTGCAGGTGGCTATAATGTGAAAATTTTAGTGGTATTTTCATAAAAAAATAAACATATCACCAGACCTACAACTTATGAATGCACCAGTTGTAACTAACCATGTTCTACCAAGAATTAATGGATGTATTCCTAGCTTTGTTTAAGAGTTAATATCATAAATTCAACATGATACTCCAATGAATCTAGGGATACTGACACATCTTCTAATTCTCCCCTAGTTTTAATAATAGATATATCATCTAATTGTAATAAAGTAGGAGTATATTGAAGATTGATTAATCTTAATTTATCCATAGTATTTTTGGTCATAATATTTATAGTTGCACCTAAGTCAATCAAAGTGTTTGGAATTTCAATGCCATCGATATGAATTTTTATAATTGGACTACCTAGATCTAAGTATTTTTCAACTATTGGTTTTCCCATTATAATGCTTGCAATTTTTCTTTCTCTTCCTAGTTTCTTGATATGCAACTCCTTTATTGTTTTTGCAAAGACACGTATTTCCTTTATAGCTTGAAGTAATGGAATCTTGATGCAAATATTTTCAATTCTTCTAGCATGTTATAATCAGGTGAAATTATTTGCCTCTCTATTCCTTTATCAATTTGAAGTTTCTCGAGAAAGGGAATATTTTGTAAGGAAACAAAGGAGTGTTCAGCTGTAGGAATTGTAGGAGTTGATTTTATTCTATTATCATCTAATTGTATAGGAATATATTCCTTTGGAGGGGTTTTTTCCTATATAGGAGATGTCTCCTTTTCCAGAGTTTTCTCCTCTTTATATTCTTGGATGACAACTCAAGGTGTTTTCTTTTGAAAAACTCAACTAGATATAAGTTGGACATCATTTAAATCTAGAGGAGCTATCATATAAGCTGAAAAGTTTTGGCATCAACATTGTAAATGGGTTGCTTAGGTGTTTTATTAATTGGATTGGGGAGTGGTTGTGTAGGTAATTGGTTTGGTCTTTGAGGAAATGCAGTGGATGGCATTGGAAGGGGTTGAATAGAAGTTAATTGAGGTTGGACAAGTTGTTGGGGTTGAGGTGGAGAATAGTAATACGGTTTATATTGGGCATATTGTTGAAAATATTGAGGATATTAGGGATTTCTGCCATAAGAACCTTTCTATCCTTGTGCCCAAGATGGGTTTTATGATTGATGTGGCCAAGTCTTCCATGGTAGGGGTGCAGTCTAGTTAATTTGTGATTATGCATAAGATTGATATTGCACATTTGGACCTTGTGTCATACATGTTTGCCGAGGCTGCCAAGTTCTTTTAGGCGCAACATAACAAAGTGGTTCTCTTTGAATTTTCCCAACTTCCTCTTGATAAACAACTTTTAATCTAGGTATAGAAGGACAATCCTTTGTAGTAAGATATTATGCACATATATCACAAATTTCAATACTATTAAGAGGATATTCTCGTAATTCATGTTTCTTCCTACATCTAGGACATAATATAGATAAAGGAACATTTTCAACTTTTTGCTCATTTTGTACTCTTAGCATATCTAGTTGTTTACTAATATTTACAAGAATATCAGTTTTAAGGTTATCGATCAAATTACCAAGTTCTGCTCTACTTATCATTCTCGATGTAGATTTTCTTACCCTTAACATAACTAGATTTCTTGGATTCCTGCCATATTTTGACTTTCCTCTTGAAATATGCTTGAAAAATTCATAAATATCTTGAAAAGACAACTGATATGCATCTCCTTTACCCATCATGTTAAGAAGATCAATCCATTCATCCCTTATAGCCTTTAGTAAGAGAGTTTTTAATGTGTCTCCACTAAATCTTCAAGGCTTTCATCTTCGTTTTGAGTCATTTTGAACACTTCTTCTCTAAGGTTATGATGTATGTAATACTCTTTATATTTTTCTAAAAATATTATTTTCATATCATCCCATGTCCTTATAGAATTGGTTCCTAGACCCATGAACCATTTAAGAGCTCCATCTTTCAATGTAGCAAGAAACAATTTTAGTTCTTAAGTATCAAGTAAATAATCACAGGATCTACACAATACTTCAAACTCAAAAAGAAATGTTTATGGATCCTCAGTTCTTAGACCATGGAAGTTAGGAAGAATGGATGGAGAACTATTCTTCATAGTAGCAATGGTATCAATATCTTGAATAGGGAATCCAAAAGGATTCTCTTCTTCATGAATCTCCATAATCTCCTCTTCTACCTATTCCATCTTGACCCCTCTACCACCTCCTAGTATTCTACCTCCTCTACCTCCACCAATTTGTAGTCTTTCCTCTCCATTATGCACCTCCCTTTCTCATTTTTCCATTTTATATTCCACAAAACATATATAGGGTTCCTCAATAGGGTCGTATTCAACTAGTTCCTCTTCCTTTGGTTCCTCTATCGATGATTTTTCAAGAAAAGATTCTTCTTCCTCTTCTTCTCCCTCGTTATTAGGTACTTCACATTCTTTTCCAAAGAGTTGTTCACCTGTATAAGAAAGGAATATGAATCCTTTAGTTGGAGATGTAGGTTATACCACTGCTTCAGTAGATGAAGTTGGTGATTCTCTAGGTTGAATGTTAGATATTTGAACCTCATGGAGTCTCAATCTACCTACAAAAGATGGAATGCGAGTACTAGAAAATGTTTTGGCACTACGTGGTCTAGCGAGGGTGATTGGTAATGTCAGAATTGAACTACATCCTGTACTAAGAAATCTACCCATAGAATCTCGTTCTTTATACATGCATCCTAAATGATTTTAGTATGAATTTTTAATTATATATCTAAAGAATGAATGCAACTATTATGAAATGCAAATTGTGACAACTTTGGTTAAGAAGAACCCCACAATCATGATGAAAAGGTTCTTACCTCTCGTCTTACCGCTCCTCCTAAATATAGATGTAAATAAAAAGCATCCTAAATTGAAAATAAACACCTATGTATACTTCCTGGGCAACACCACCAATATGTTGGGTAATTTATTTGTTTGTTAAATTACTTTAAATTATCAATCTAGGATTCATATTTTTTATAGGCCATGTTGTCACATCTAGTCAATAGGCCTTCAACTGGATCAATCAACATCCTTTGACCTCCTTTTCATCATCCTTGCACAAATCCCTAAATAAGACTCATTCTAAACCTCGAGTTTCTGCCTAAAAGCACCTTGTTTCAGTCATTTTGTGGACCAACGCACCTTGGCCTCTTACTCGACAATGTTGAATACCAGGTTGCCCTACTCCGCACCTACGTTGATCACCAACAGGTTGCTCATTGTTGGGGGTGCACTGATTCTAGAAATTTGGAGAAAAATAAAAAGAATCCTGAGGCTTCCTCTTCCAGAAGCTTCTAAGATTTGTTGTAACCATTTACCTCAGATAAAAGTATAAAATCCTATGCTATCCTACCTTGGAGTATTCATCCATTATCCCTTGTGCTCATCCTCCCATTAAGAGTGGATCTCAAGCCCAGATTGGTAAAAGGATAAGAATTCATGAACTACCTCCTTCACCTATATATTTACTGCCATCCATAGGCAAGGGGTTGGATTTTGGAGAGTGATTCTAATCTTATGCTGCTACTTTGAGAGATATGTTTCCATGCATTAGGGTGATTAGAGGTGCACTTTGTGACAAGGAAAGGAAAAGTTAACTTGGAGGAGCTCTTTTACAGGATCAACATCTATTTTGGTTGTAACTCACTCTATTTCTATTAATGCAAAGAGTTCTTTGTTTTCTTATATATGATGTTATGGTTTCATATATTTCAATACCATGTTGATCTATTGAATAAAGTGATTAGATGATGCTGCATAGATTTTGTGGATCCTTGGCTTGTATTATCTAACTGCATAGGTTCTCATTATAGTGATCATAGCTAGGATTGGAGCATTCAAGCCAAAGAAGGAGCGAAACATATGAAAAATTCCAGGTAGGCTTCATCCCATTATCTATTTACTTTAAGGAAAACATTAGTCCCTTTGTCTTTCTTTTGTTCTAGGTCAGTCCACCAGGGCTAGGGAAGATACTTCTATCCATAGTTGTATATTCCGCATAACAAATTGGTGACCATACTAGGGATTGTTATATTCCCTTAGTGGTTTCTTTGTCCATTTTTCTTCTATTACCTCTTCTCCAAACCTTTACTATCTTATTTAGTTGTTGGGAATTTCCCAAATTGGTCCAAGTTTTGGATAAAAGACCCTTGAAAGAAGGAGTGGACCGCTCAGAGCTGGCGAAGATATACTCATTGCGTGGACTTTTAGGGCTTTTGGGATGGGATAAAACCCTTATTTTGTAATGGGTACTAGGTAGTAGTCCTTGTTTTATGGATCCATGGTATGTGGACCATGGTTTTTGTATAGATGAATTATATAAAAGGATATGTAATACTTTGTAAAGAAAAAGAAAGTAAGGAAATATCATAAGTGAACTGTATCTTTGTATTCGAGTTAGTAGTTTTGGAGAAGGCTCCACAGCTGAGTGTGCGGAGACCTTAAAGAGTCTGCAATTGAGTGCGTAGACCACTTGTAGCTGGGTGCATAGGTTAGAGAAGTGAATGTAATTGAATATTTGTTTGATAAAGATGAAGTTTTGGCGAAGTATTGTATCTTTGTATATGTTAATTGTCTACTGTTATGTATCTGATTATGTATGATTTTCACTGAATTATGCGAAGACCTATAAGATATACTGTTATGTGTTATAGTTTTTGCATTTTCGTAAACTAATCATCTGTGCAAAGTTCTTATGCATGCGAAGTTATAAGATTGATATATAGTAGAAGTAAATACATAACACCACTTCACGGATATCGCTTCGGTTGCAGAAACCTGGTTCTACAACCTCCCATAACTGCTTTGGGTGAGATTGCGACCTGCTTGCAGGTCATTGCCGAAAGGGGTAGTAGTTGAGGGTTTTGTTAGTGTGCATCACACTCCGAACCTGGGTCAAATCCCCTCAAACCAACAAATGGTTCCATTGCCAGGATCGAGATTTGCTTAAAGGGATATGATTTGGCATTCATCGAAGAAAGAACTCTAGGAGTGGCTCAAACAGAAAGAAAGAGAATTTGTAGAAAAAGACAACAAAAACCTACGTTTATCTACTAAAGCTTGGTTGCAGTGATAGATCTTTGAAGATCAATACGATATTTTCTTTGGTTCGTTCCACATTGAATTGCTTGAGTGGATATCTACGTTAACTAAGCATAATAATTGTTTCAAAGGTGATAAACCTAAGAAGTGGAACCCTGATTTGATACAGTGGCTCAAGAGCATCAATAATAGTATCTCAACGGCTGTTGATTTCTAGATCGATAACATTTTGGGAGGATTTATCACTGAGTTCATGATCGACCAAATCGTGTCCTATCGCGAAGCTGAACGAAGATTCTTCAAAGGACCACGAGGTAAGTTTTTAAATTCTCTGAAGCTCTAGATTAATATTTTATTCTGTGAAAAAGGGATTCTGCAGATGTAGTCAGATTAATGATTGGGTAAAGAAGAAATAAGTTGGAACCAGGAGCTT
>APFE031701145.1:19456-31995 GCA_000404065.3 Pinus taeda | reverse complement strand
GTGGTTCCATTATTAATTGCAGATTAACCACTTACAATTATTAATATGGGCTTTATTGACTCTTGACTATGACGTGGTCCCATTACACAGATAAGGGGGTTAGGGTGGGACACTAACAAAAAGCTTATAGTCCTTTGATGTTTCTAGGGTGAGGAACTTGTAGAATAGCTTGTATTCTATCCAAATCAATTCTAATGCCTTCTTTGGAGATGATATGGCCCAATAATTTTCCTTCTTCTAGGCCAAACAATGGTTTCTTTGGATTTAATGATATGCCATATTTCCTACAAATTAGAAATACTTGTCTGAGGTTATCTAAGTGTTCTTGATCTGATTTGGAGAATGTTGTAAGGTCATCTAGTTAAATGACTAGAAAATCATGGATTTCTTTAGAAAAAGCTATATCCATGGCTCTTTGAAAATTTGCTCCTGCATTCTTGAGTCCAAAAGGCATTTTCACATATTTGAATGTTCCCCAAGGGGTCGTGAAAGAAGTTTTATCTTGATCATCAAGGTGCATTAGGATCTGATTAAAACCTGAGAATCCATCTAACAGTGATATCCTTGAAGCCCCCACTACCCTTTGTAGAATGTGATCCATTTTGGGTAAGGGGTAATTACCCTTTAAAGAGACTTTGTTTAAATTTCTCAAATTGACACACAGCCTAATCTCTCCTATTTTCTTTCTAGTGGGCACCATATTTGAAACCCATTCTGAGAATCTGATGGGTGCAATAATTCCAGCTTCATACATCCTTTTAAATTCTTTCTCAATTAAAGGGAGGAGCACAGGGTTGACCCTCCTAAGTTTCTGTTTGAAAGGTTTTTGGTTTTCCTTGAGAGGTATGGTGTGTTGGATAACAGATGTATCATAAGACTTTAGGTCCTCGTAACTCCATGCAAAAACATCTTGAAATTATTTGAACAGTTCAATATACTTCAGTTTTTGGTCAAGAGGCAGGGCTTTGGACAATTTTATCATTTTGGGGTTCTTTGCAGTTCCAATATTACAATCCTCAATTTCTACGTTTAATCGTTGTATTTTGGGTTTCCTGGAAATGTCATTTGAGTCAAAAATTTCCTCTAGAGGGGTCAGGCCTGTAGGTAAAAAATTATCCTTCAAATCAATCACCTCACATTCTACTCCAATAGCATCACCACATTCTGTTTCTTCAAGTTGTTGTAAATCTGTTTTAGCAAAATTTGTAGGATGTAGAATTTGGTTTGCTATTTCAACATAAATATGTGTCTCAACTGTGTCTATTTGATCATTTTCACTTACAGTGCTTGTATCTATTTTTGTGCTGGAGAACTCTTCTTTGAGGGTCAGGAAATTATTGATTTGAATGTCACTGTCAAATACTTGCCAATTTTTGACATTATCAAGTACAGTTGGCCTATGTTTAATCTCAGTTGAGAATCGGTGATTTGGCTTAAATGGAAATTTACAAGTACTAGAAAAAGTTGCTAGACTGTGAGCATGTAGATTTTGATTCCTTGGAATTTTGGTGAGCTGAGATTCTAAAAAGGTGTTAAGAGTTTCAATTGTTGCACCTCTGTATGATCTTAATCTAATGTCATTTGCGATAAAGTTTCCTTTCATTTGCTGAATTATCAAATTAGAATCTCCTAAAACTGATATCCTATCCGTCCCTAGGCTTTTGATCACTTTGAGCCCAAGTAGAAGGGCTTCATATTCGGCCATGTTGTTGGTGCACCTAAAATTTAACCTATATGCATGTCCTTCAGCGTGATCATTTTTCATATTGTGTATCCAAATGCCTGCCCCTGCTCCCAACTTATTGACAGATCCATCAAATTCTAAATACCATAGGAATTCTTGTTTAGAACTATTATCAGAATTTTTCAAGATTTGTTTAGTAGGCAGGTTTGAATTTTCAGTCTCATGGGATTCCTCTTGTGTGACTGTCAATTTATTGTTCTCTGAGACTTCTTGGATTTGAATAGTGGATTTCTCAATTAGGAGTTCATCTTGGCCTAAGATCAACATTTTGACATCATATGGGGGGCAAATCTTAGTGTTGTACAAGATGAAAGAATCCATGTCTGAGTGCATAGAATAAATATGAAAGTTTTGGGGTTTTTCTTGGCTACTAACTACATACTTCATCAAAGTTTCCCTATATAATCTCTTTGGCTGGCCAAAGACTAAGATGGTGGCATAGGACATGTCAAGCTATAAAGAACCCTGAAGCTTGGCACCCCAAGATCTAGATAATAACATTCTATGTTTGGGTGGGATATCATCCACTACTACATCCATCAGAATTGTCTTGGCAGGGTATTAGACCAGTGATACACACAGATATTTAATCAATCCTAGGCATCTAACTTGGCTAGAATCAAATGAGAATAGATCTTTGTATGGTCGGGTTATGTCTAGTTCCAATTTTTCCATCACTGATTTGGGCATTAAGTTGTGAGAAGCCCCGGAATCAAACATTGCATTGTGAAGTATCTTATCATGAATATTTAAGCTAACATAGAAAGGAGGAACTCCTCCATCTACAGACTTTCCATTTACTTCAGGACCAAATATAAGTTATGGTTGGTCATCAAGGACATTCACTGCATCTCTGTTTTCTGGAATTTGTAGCGATCTACTGAATTGTTCCCTAAAAACTTCATGCCTAGCCAATTCAAACAGTGGAATGGCTATTTTTAACTTGCTTATCTCCATCTCCAAATTGAAGGGTTTTTCTGTTTTTGTTTTAGCATTTCAGGCAGCAAGGTTATCCTTTTCCACTGGGTTTTCTATGTCTGATTCTTTCATTGGAATATTATTATGTGCTGGAGTCACTTTTACACCATTTTCTAAAGGTTCCTCTATGATTTCTTCAAGAGGAAAAATAGGTGGAGGGTGCTGGTCTGATTTTTGTTTAGCTGAAACATCTTCAATGATTAGAGTATTTGAATTTGGAATTGGTTCAGGAGTATTTTGTATATGAGAATCCTTGAGTTTGGTTTTAGTAGGTTGTTTGATTTCTTTCTGCTTGGGATCATCAGGGATATCTATTCTCCTACTTCTCAAGTTATACTGTTTGTGGACTTCATATACAGCTGCGTCGTACCCTTCCTTGAAATCAAAGGATTCCCCTGATTGCATCTAAAACTGACCAAGAGTATGAGCCTCTTGATCTTCTTGAGTTAGGAAAATTTGTTGTCCACTATCGAGACCCATCAAATTTATTTGAGTATCTTCCATTGGTTCACTAGATGTTGAAGCCTCAGCATAGTTTTCTTGGAATGGCGGTCTGATGTTTTGGTCAGGACCAACTTTCTCAGTGTTAGAATTTGGGTTTTTCCTAAAGTTTGGATTCCTCCCAACATTACTTGATTAGCCATCCTATGATGATTTCCTCTCAATAGTTTCAAACCTATCCCCTAGTCTATGCATACCTTTAATAATCGCATCTAATTTTTGTTCAAACACAGAAGGCTCTCCCTTAAAAGTTGTTCTTCTTTCAGATCTCGCCCGGTTTCATTTAGAAATTAGATTAGCTTCTACAGTGACAACTATGATTTGCATGTCTTCTAAGCTTGGAGGAGCTCTTTCCCTGAGCTGGTAGGCCATGTCCGAGTCAAATCCATCAGGGAATTTTATCAAGGCCAAGTCTGGTGGTGGTCTAAGATTAGGAGGAATAGCATTGTACACATTATTAAATCTGACACAGTAATCTTGAATAGTTTCTTTTGGGCCTCTTTTGAAACTATCATATTCTGATAGGATATGTAATGGATCCTTCTTCTTTTCCCATCTGTTCAAGAAAGTTTGATAAAGGGCTTTTGGATTAGCAATGGTATTTGCAGGGAGTGCCCTAAACCAGGCCTTGACATCGCCAGTTAAACTTTGGACAAAGATCTTCATCCTGACATCAACATCATCAATTTCATAATTCTCAAAATAGTCTGTCATTTTCTTTGTATGTTGTTGTGTTGTGTAGGTACCAGCGCCATCAAAATAGGTGATTTTTCTTTGGTAATCCTGAGGCATAGCCCCTAGATTTGTAGGTAATTGCAAGGGAGCATATCGGTTTGCCATATTTACAGGGATAAATGTTACAACTAGAAGAACAGGAATTATAGTTGAAATATGGGATGTAGATGGGGGGGTAGAAGAGATGGTTTGGAGGAATAATGGTGAACTAGGAGAAGCAACAGTGATAGGAGAAAGGGCTTGTGATTTTCCAGCAGTAAGTTGAGTTTGGATAGGTTTCTGCTGAAGTGTTTCAGGATTTGAATCAGTAGAACTCTCTTGATTTTAAGGTTTTCTAAGGCTCTTAAGGATCAAATTGGGAATGCCAAAAATAAATGGGGGATTTGGGTCTGGGTTTGACCTAGTGTAACGAGTTTTCTTCTTTGGAGCCAGCTTCTAGAAGTAGATTTTTTGGTATTTTCTGGAAATATTTGAAGGATACAAGTTTTGACAATATTTTAAAGGGAGCTTTTGAAATATAGAAGGCGTTGGGCCTTCCTCCAGGTATGTTTGAAACAAGAAAACTGATCAAATCTTTGAGACAGTTGTTTAAAGACTAAAAACTAGGCTAGAGATAGATTGAAATAGCTTTTATTTATTCTTATGATTGTATAGAAAAAACAGTTTCAAAGGCTAGCTCGCTAACTTCAGACTCCATCTGTAGTTTTTAGAAACTAGACAGTAGTAACAAACAATCATTCAGTTCCCCAGTGGAGTCGCCAATGATGTTATCACTCAGGTTGTTCCCCAAAACTTGTGAGAAAAGGAAATACAGCTGAGGTAACCACTAACCAATCTTTTAGATGCAGTTTATAGCCAATCTGCACCCAGAGAGGGCTCTCTCTTTATAATTTAGCTTTGTTTGAAGTATTTTAGGCTAGTTATGATGTACAGGGTTTTGTTTTAAGTTTGTTGGATGGTGATCTTGAATAGAACTAGGATGCAAGTATGAACAGTTTATTCCATTGGGCTAATCGAGTCTATGAGGGTGAGCAACTGAATATGATTTCTTTGACCAAAGGTGATACTACAGAGCAAGGTAATCAATATTGGAGCAATCTTATGATCTGGAAATAGATGGAATGTAAGCTAGTGGGTGAGGGGCAGTTAAAAATCCGTCATCATGTTGGCAGAGGGAAAATGCATGAGTATTATCAAGGAGCAGTGAAGAATTCCTTATTAATATTCAAAGTGAAAGAACTAGTGGAAATAGGAGCAACTAAGAATTCCTGTTTATGCTAACTCTGAAGAAAACATAAGTAATAATAGAGATGGAACACAGAGTGTATTTAAACAAATTCTGGGCTATTCTTTTTCTCCATTACTAAGATTATGAAACACATATGAAATTTGCAAACACAGAGAATACAAAACACAGGTTAGAATAACTTATTGATCCATAAAAAGACACAAGAATTCTATAGCAGGACCCAGAACATCAAATCCACATTCAGAAGGTGCAGCAACAGTGAACTTCAACAACCTTTGTATTAAAAAATCCTCAGAGTTACAACGCAGTCCAGAAGAGATATCACCAACCCTGAATACATCTCACGGGGAGGTATTTATATAGAAAAGGAGTTACAAAATATCTTATGGAAAAATATCCTGCAATAACTTCATTCATCTACTTTACAGGAAAAGTAAATGAGATAAACGAATGCAGAAGTAAATATTGGTGTGCTGCCTATTCAGTTGGTTAGAGATATTTGACTTTTTGAACTGAGTGAGTCAGCTGGTAGCTGTCCCTTTATTCTGTATTCCTGCATTGCTCTTCCGGCTCTTTCATCTGTGCTTGATTCCGCTTTAATGTGTTATATTCCTAGCTTGACTCCCTTTCTCTGTTGTCTTCACCTTTATGATATGTGCCACGTGTTTTGACATTGGATTAAATGTAGATGATAAAGAAAAATTAGAACTACCTTGGTAAGACCTCCAACATGCTCTGCCACCATTAGTCTGTTGGCAACTGGTGTCTTTGTATTTTTATTAATGTTTCATCAGCTTTAGTATACCTGTAGAAGTTGGGCTGGATTGCAAAAAGATGATTTATTTCATGTTCGATATAGAACATATTTTCCAACTTGTCATATAAGCTTTGTCTAAAGGGAGGTCCTATGTCTTCTAAAGTGCTTGATGATGTTGTGATTTGATTGGCAACATATGTATTTACCCTGTGAGCATATTGTTCATGTGTCAACAGTCTTTGATTGCTGGTTAACAAACTAGGTATACCCTTCTGCTGCAAGACTATAAACTTCTCTATAAAGGCATTTATTTCCATCTATATTTCTTTGCACTTTCTTTCCAGATTCTGTATAAAATTCCTCATGGTTAGCACCTTTTTCGCTGTCAAAATAGTGCCTGTTCTGTCCCTGATCTCCAGAGCTGCTAGTTGTTCCCTGGTGTGAGTATTCAAAAAATGAATTAGTCTATTGGCCTGCTCGGGCATATTTCCCAATGATGCTCTGGCATTTTGAATCTCTACTTGGGCCTTTTCTATCAATTCAATTTGCTCATGGATCGTCTGAATTGATTGCCATTGATTAGTGATAGACTGGCCAATTTTGGTCCACAAAATTGTCTTAATTTCTGCTAGAGGTTTATGAAGAGTGAGATATTTCTCCAAGGATTTCACCTTATTCTCCAAGGCGTTTACCTCTCTAGTTTTCTCTGCCACTGTTATCTTAGTTTTTTCATAGCTTACCTCTAGCTTGGCCAACCTTTCTTGCCTCTTTAAGCTTTGACATTTGGACTTCTAGCTCATTTACTACTTTCATCAATTCTTCCATGCTCATGCTGGTATCTGGTCCTGTTGTTGCTGCTACCACTGAAGCATCTGTGGCTGATGTACCTGTTGTTGATGCTAGGACAGTGGGAGGAATTGCTGTTGTGACTATGGGGGGAGCAGTGGTAACTGTTGGAGCTGTTTCAGGTGGCTAGGAGGTCAACTCTTCCTGCTTGGCTTGCAAAGCTTTCTCCAGTTCTTGCTCCATTTCAGTTAGCCTTTGATTCATCTTTATCAGCAAATCCATCATGTCTTCTTCTGCCTTTTCTTGTGCAAGTTCTATAGTTCGTGGGTGCATAGTAACAGGCAGCTTTAGTGCTTTGATGCCCTTGGCATCCTTGGGATCATGTCCTAGCTCAATAATTATCTCTTCCAAGGTCTTTATTCTATTGTCTTTAGCTAAGGAAGATATCTTTTCCAAATCCAATTGGGCAGATGTATTGCTGACTCCTTCAATTGGTTGGCCAGTATTTCCTTGTTTTCCAATGTAGCATAGACCATTTCACCTGTTTGTTTGTGCAGCTTGATCTGGTCCATTGGGTGTATGTCTTTATCAAGGACCTTTAGATTTGTTCTTATATAGTCAGCTGTTAATTGTGGTTGCTGAACCTTATGCTTAAAATGACTTAAGACCATTTTTTCCTCCTTAATGTCATATGCAGCCATTAATATTTGTTGTTTGGAGGGGGTCATCCTGAGAAATTGATCATAGAGATGCAGTCTCGATGGCTCATTCTAGGCCTTAATGTCCATGAATGTTCGTTTAATATCAAATTGTTGCTTACTTTGCAGCCTTGAGGAGGAAACTTCCATACCATGTTGCCTCTCCGTTTCTTGCCTGTGAGAGCTGGTGGATGTCTGTTGGCTGGTTGCCCTCTCCTCTCTTGGGCTTTCTGTGATTTCTTCAATAATTTCTTCTTTACGTAGAGGATCTACTATTTTCCTTTTGGCCTTTGGCTGCTCTGTTGATCAACTTGCAGGTGTGGTCTCTTCTCTATCCCTTTTCTTGTTTCTTTCCTCATTGACAGGAGTTTGTAATGCTGGTACCTCTAGTGCCTCTGTTTGTAGTGAAGGGGCTTTCCCTTGACCTTGTTCCTTTGATGTGGCAGGCCGATCTACCATTGTATGTTTCTCTGTATCCACCACCTCTTTACCCTTTGATGTTCTATCAGTCGGTGTACTATTTTCTTGGGTTGGTTGTTGTGAAGTTCCAGTAGTTGATGTGTCTTCTCCGGTTTGCTGTGGCACTTTGAATGACACTTGCCCTAAAGAATCTAGGTCAAGAGTCTTTTCAAGATTTTTCATATTTTGTTCCATTTTCTCTTCCTCGGTGAGCTATTCAATTAGTGTGCCTTCTACCCACTCATCCTGGTTGGAAAATTGTTCCATTTCAGGAATCTTGCAATGTTCGTAGGCTGACAGCCTATATTTTTTTTTCTTTCATTGATAAAGCCATTTGGGTCATAGGGTACCCACCAAAAGCTCCTCTTTAATCTGAATTTTTCACCCAATATCTGGTCGACCTCTTGCCATCCTTCTTTTTTGTTCATGATGTAGGGGCCTAATTGGTCTCTCAATTTCAATTGAGCCTTTTTCTTAGCACTATGAAAATGAGTAAAATCTGAATTGATAAATCGTCTAAAATATTCCAAGGCAAACAGTCTCATTCGCACATATTTTGGCAGCTTTTAGGGTACAGCTCACAGCCATATATCCTGATCTCAGTGTGATTCTGGTATAAGTACCAGTCACCTATTTTGTAGCTTTTGGAGAGCTGTAATATTTTCTGCATATCGTAAGATAATCTAGGAGGAGGAGCTCTTATCAGCAAAAAAGAGGATGGATAGACAAACATGTCAATAAACTCACAGTAAGAGTAAGGAGAGTTGTGGACTTCATGAAAGACTAAGGTCCAAAAAATCACAGACCTCTTTTCTCCTTTAGAGTCCAATTTTCTGATGGGAAATTGGAAACTATTTGGCTGATAATAGAGGAGCAGATGATAGATGTAGGATGAGTACTTGAAGACTCCCTCCCTATCTAGATTCAAGAGCTAGTCATGGATCTTGTTGGCAATGAATTTAGCATAGTTGTATTTGACAGCAAGGGGCTGCCCTGGAGTAAATATGGATAATAAGACTAGTGTAGTGTCATCAATATATTCACTTGTCTTGAACCCCAGGATATAAGATATCATATCAACAAGTAATTTACCCACTTCATTGAAACATGCATAGTGAAAAGGAGGTGGCTCTATAGGCTGACAATTTTTTTTCATGAATACTTGGGCAATTTGAGCTATCTCTGAGCTGGGGAGTTTGGGACCTTCATCAAGCCAGAATTTCATAGTAAGAGGAAACAGAAGCTGAGTTGGTTTGAAGTTTAGCATTTGATTTATGGAGTCAGGAGTTATATGAAAGAGGGTAGTTCCAGATGGAGTTTTGACTGCCCTTTGGGTTGGTTCATAGTTTTCACAGCAGAGGTGAATTATCTCAAGGAAAACATTGACAGAGGGGAGGTAGTACATGGATAGATTTGATTCCCATATCCCATAGAAATCATTTTTACTTAGGTAACTATTTCTAAGTTCACAGAATGCTTGGAGGTGGTTTCTGTCACCAACTAAGTCTTGGATTTGATAATCTCTATCAGCTAATGGCAACTATTCCAATTCCTTGTGAGGTGCATTGAGAGGGGCTATATTGAGGGCTACTGGAGCCTCCATTGTTCAACTGTTTATGATTTTAAAAGTGTAATTCACATTTATGTTGGCAAAATAGTCAAACCCACAACTCAATGCACTTTTCTGCGGGAATTACACTGTAGATTGGTTTGTATTTAGCTTAGTGTGCAAAATTTACATGGGGAAACAGAGTTTGTGAGATTCCTTGTCAAAATGGGCAAGCAACAGTAGGTAATAAGGCAATTTTTGGGGTTTGTCAGAGAATTTGCAGGCCGGAACGAGCTTGAATTTAGCTCAATGGGCAGATTTTTGGTAAGAATTGGGCAAAACAGTGGTTACGGTGCATATTTTTGAAGACAACATAGTGTTTTTCTTCAAATTTTGGGTTCTGTGGGCAATTTTACAGAGAAAACTGAAAAACAGGGATCGGCAGCGAAATCTATGTAAACTGTTTTAATAGCGAAATGTATGATTTGCAAGTGGCGAACCGAGCTGAGGGGCCAAGCTGTGGAGTAAATTTGCTGCGTGGCAAACTGGGTGGTCGAATGACTACCCTTGGACGCAAATCGGCAAGAGGTCACATGGAGGAGACAAACAGAAATGGGTGAAAATCATACTTTTACCTCTTTTCAACAAAAAATTTGACTTTGGTGGGCTTTGGCGCGTTTCTATTGGATGACGTCAGCATGACGTAAATTTTTGTCATGTAGTGAGGTCTAGAAGATGACGTGTCAGATGACGTGGCAGGTGACATGGAGGTGAGGTGGTGACGTAAGCAGGTGACATGGTGCTGACGTGGAGGTCATGTCACAGGATGACATCATTAGGGTTCATTGGTGGTTGTAAGCGGTATTCCCTGCACCACCTTTGGGCCAGGGTGGTATTGAAGGGGGGGGGCTCTGATCCCGCCAGGAAATCGACACCTGTCCTCTATATGGTGGAAATACGACCCATCCCCTAGACACTATCGTTCGGTGATCAGAGGGGTTCTGATATCGCTGACAGCCATTGGATTTGTGCGCGATGATCAGACGGTTGGCGGTGAACGAGGTTGGCGGGCGGCTATGGCACGGGTCCCACGTTAATTTTTAATGTTTTGTAATGTTTGCAGGGTATAAAACTTTGGTTAGTGGGGTTTATATGGCTTATGTTAGCGGATTTGGTTATTTGTTTAACCAAATGTTAAACAAACGCCGATGGAGCACGTGGAGGGTTGTTATTGGCCCTGGGTGGAACAATAACTCCTGACAAAAATTGAAATATGGCTATAATTGCCAGGGGATGGATATTAAAGTATCTTTGGTTTTTTATGTATTTAGTGTAATAGGGGCGGGAAAAACATTTACATAGGAATTATATAATAAAGTTAACATGTTAATATGGCTTTATGAAGGGAAGCACTAAGTTGTAGAGTTAGGAACTTAGGTTTAGGGAAATGAGAGGGTTTTTAGTAGCAGAGTTGAATAGCTTAGGCTTAGTATAGGATAAATGTTTTACACAAGAAATGTGGCTTATTAGCTCATGGAGAAAACATCATTTTGCTGAAACTTTCACCTGAAATGGAGTGGTCTAGGGACTTTGAGTAGATCTCAATATCCTGGTGGGATGTTAGTAAGTGATTGTTGTGAGAGGAATGAGGGGAAGTTAGACATGAAATATCTGATTTGTCACCACACTTTTCCATGACATTCATAATATCCATAAAAGATGAATTATATTTGAGTAAAGAAATCACTCATGCCACTGCTTCTGCAACATCAAAACTACTTACCCATCCTATTACACCTAACATTTTTCCTTCATATTCCTTGGGTGCATTTGAACTAGAAAACCCTCATTCTCTTCTTTTCTTTTAGCTGCCCTCCTATCTAAGTCTACCCTTATCTGTTCTAAGTGCCCAGATTAAGCAGTTGAGCTCCTTTTCTTCTCTACCTATCTACTCATCTGCCAAGCTTGAACTGTTTGGACAGACCTTTATTCTCTATTCTAAGACAAGTAAATTGAAATATGAACCTGGCCAAGATTAAGTTGTTTGGCCATTCATGAACTATGATAAGAGTCAAGCAACTGTACATAGTTAATTTCTTCAAAATATGGAACCTTTGCAGCATGGAAAGGATGAACATATTTGGCACTTCTCCAGTCAATCCTGAAAAATGAAACCTAGTGGTATAGGAACCTAATAGGTTCAGCTACTAAAACTTCTAAAGTGTTGGAAAGATTGGTTTTTTCATTATAAAGAATGAATGAGTCCATATCAGAGTGTACTTAGTAGATTGGGAAATTTTGGGGTCTTTCCTAACTACTTACTACATATTTCATCAATGTTTCTCTGTATAGTTTCTTTGGTTGGCCAAAAACCGAGACAGTAGCATATGACATATCCAATTGAAGAGATCCTTGAAGCTTAGCACTCCAGGACCTGGACAATAACATGCCATATTTTGGTGGTATATCTGCTACCACTATATCCATTAAAATTGTTTTTACAGGGTATTGAACCAATGAAGCACACAAGTCTTTGATCAATCCTAAACATATCACCTAACTAGAATCAAAAGAAAACAAATCTTTGTATGGTCTAGTGATGTCTAGGTCTAGCTTTTCCATTACAGAATTGGGCATGAGATTATGAAATGCCCCAATCACAAATCCTGGTTGGTATGAACTAAATAAAAGAATTGAAATGTTACTATTAAGAATGAAAATTAGTTGAGTGGACAGAGAGTTTCAGAGATGTGCAGCTAGGGTTTCAGAGAGTTTCAGAGCTTGATCCTAATGGAGGGCCGCAGAGGAGGGAGCTCCACTCCCTCCTACAAGGAATCCGTTGCCAGCAGAGGCAAGTCACCACTGGGTAATGTCAGAGGATCTGTGGAAGAATAAAAAAGAAATAATGAAAAGGAGACAGATGGGGCTAGGTCCAAGGAAAATAGTAGCACTAAGTGTCACGCGGAATGAGTCGATCTTGCGGACAAGATAGACCTTCCTAGAACCTAATGAAGACCTAATGACAAACAAACCAACCAGACACTATCTTTCTCTAAATGCGCTTTATAAATAATGGTAAACAA